>PITA01013927.1:10623-55671 GCA_004023965.1 Spilogale gracilis
CCTCCCCCCCCCCCTTTTTTAAATTAACTTTCAGTTAGCCAATATACATCATTGGTTTTTTGTTTGTTTTTGTTTTTTTGTTTTTGTTTTAGATTTTATTTATTTGACAGGGAGAAACACAGCCAGAGAGGGAACACAAGCAAGGGGCGTGAGAGAGGGAGAAGCAGGCTTCCCGCCGAGAAGGAGCCCGATGTGGGACTCGATCCCGGGTCTCCAGGATCATGACCTGAGCCAAAGGCAGCCGCTTAACCAACTGAGCCACCCAGGCGCCCCACATCATTGGTTTTTGATGTAGTGTTCAACAATTCATTCATTGCATTTTACACCCAGTGCTCATCACCACACGGGCCATCCTTAATACCCATCGCCCAGTCACCTCAGTCCCTGGGCTCTCTCTCTTCTGTAACCCTCAGTTTGGTTCCTAGAGTCCAGAGTCTCTCATAGTTTGTCTCCCCCTCTGATTTCTTCCCCTTCAGTTTTCCCTCCCTTCCCCTGTGGTCCTCCATGCTATTTCTTATGTTCCACACATGAGAGAAACCATAGGATAATTGTCTTTCTCTGCTTGACTTAATTTCATTTAGCACAGCCTAAGTCTGATATTCAGTGGCCCGGTTCTTGTGAGAAGGCAAGAGGGCTTTGGTATTCATTCACACAGAGCAAAATCATGGTCCACGTAACAGCTTACTCCTATGTCTCTGGGGTACGAAAGGAGAAGGGAGATTCTTGCAGGGGTTCCTGGTCTGTGAAATATGCTGGTGCTCCTAGGACAGAGGGACACCTTGGCATTTTCTGTGTAGGCTTTTAGGGATGGATTAGCTAAAGAGGACAAGGGCAATGACTGCTATTTTCTTCTACGCTGTGATAATAAAGCATAGCCCTTTCTCCTTTAGACTGTGAACCAGATCTGAAAGACACTCCCTGGGCCCTCTCGCTCCCTGTGGAAGGTAAAAGGAGCCATGTTTACTCACTGGGCCTCTGGCCTCAGGTCAAAGCTCTGTACAAGCCCATTTTGCACATGAGAGACAATTTTCTTTTTCTTTGTAGTAAAAAGTCCCTGCATTAAAAGAAGCAATTTCCTAACCTGGGGGTGGGGTTCTCCATCATCCTCTCTTTCTGTGTTTTCTGAGCGCTGGGGGGAAGCCCCCTGTTGTACTCTTCTCTCTCTGCCTGGAGTCCTTGCTGTAACTGCCCCGTCCCCTTCTCATGTCTCAGAGTTCTCCCTCTCAGAGATGGATGCTCACATCATCTCCCCACAGAATCAAAATCCTTCCCCTTCCTACCCACTTTCCTAAACCCAGAAAAGGAAAGAAACTCTATCTGCCTAGCTTTATTCAGTATACGGTGTGGTCTCACATGTTGGAATTCATTGGTAAATTATGCCAGTGATTGTCCAGACATGACGAGAAATCGGTCTTTTGTAACATCTTCTTTTTAAGGATTTCCCCATGTGGTGGAATGGCCCTGGTATCCAGATGAAGATTTAGAAAGCAGTGTGTGGAGAAGGCATGGAGATAAATTTACAATTATTGAGGAAGAAAAAGGAAGTGATAGGAGAACATGAATTTTTTTTGTCTTGTTTTGAGAATGTGATTTTTAAGGCAATATCCATCGGCTATCATAAGGATTTCTTAGTACCTTTATGGAAAGAAAAATAGTAATCAATATTTAGGCTTAAATTTTTAAAAAATAAGCACTAAACAGTGATTGATGCTTTTCTTCTATAACTTAATTTAGATGTGATTTAACTTCTCCTTGCAATACCTTTATTACAGTTAAAATATATTCAGTCTTGAAGTTAGGTCATAATTTTATATCTGGCTTGAGGGATAAGAAATGGGTGTACATGGGGGTGCCTGGGTGGCTCAGTTGATTGGACGACTGCCTTCGGCTCAGGTCATGATCCCAGAGACCCGGGATCGAGTCCCACATCGGGCTCCCTGCTCAGCAGGAAGCCTGCTTCTCCCTCTCTCACTCTCCCTGCTTGTGTTCCCTCTCTGCCTGTGTTTCTCTCTGTAAAATAAATAAAATCTTAAAAAAAAAAAAAAGAAATGGGTGTACATGTTATTTTGTACTTTATGAAACTGGCTACAAATTAGAGAAGTACAAACAATTATTCTTTTTTTTTAAAGATTATTTATGTGTTTGACAGAGAGAGAGAGACCACAAGTAGGCAGAGAGGCAGGCAGAGAGAGAGGAGGAAGCAGGCTCCCTGCCGAGCAGAGAGTCCAATGTGGGCCTCGATCCCAGGACCCTGAGATCATGACCTGAGCTGAAGACAGAGGCTTAACCCACTGAGCCACCCAGGTGCCCCAAACAGAATTATTCTTAATGGATTTATACATACCATACACGAAGCTATTGCTTTTAGAAGAAATGGTTTTTGGAAAGAAATGGACAGCAAGATTCCCTGATTGATGCATTCAATAAGCAGGACTTTTTTTTTACCTACCATGTGCTGCGGGTCATCCTAGAAATTCAAAGATGAGTAAGTCCAAGCTGCTGACACCAAGAGCTCACAGTCTGCCTGAGAAAATAGATAGTAGGGGCGCCTGGGTGGCTCAGGGGTTAAGCCTCTGCCTTCAGCTCAGGTCATGACCCTGGAGTCCCAGGATGAGCCCTGAGTCTGGCTGCCTGCTCAGCGGGAAGCCTGCTTCTTCCTCTCCCACTCCCCCTGAGTCTGGGAAGCCTGCTTCTCCCTCTCCCACTCCCCCTGCTTGTGTTCCCTCTCTGGCTGTGTTTCTCTCTGTCAAATAAATAAAATCTTTAAAAAAAGAAAAAAAAGAAAATAGATAGTACACAGGTAATTATTGTCCAATGTGATGCATTATAGAATAGTCACGTAGACCATGGGAACAGCAGGTGGAAGGAAAACTTTATAAGAGGCCAGTGTCCTGCTCTACCTAATTCAGCTGGGCCTGGTGACACCTGATTTTTAAATTGACAGCTGAAGCATAAGCAAGGGTTCAGGAGGCAGGTAAAGCATGTCCTAGGCAGAGGATCAGCTGTGCGAAGGAGGGAGTGCAGTGCTTTCAGGCAATCTAGACACTTCACTGTGATTGGGTTGGGGAGGAGGAATGACCAAAGATGAGGCTGGTAAGGTCCTTAGGGCCTAGCTCTCTTTATATAGGGCCTGATGTAGCCTGCAAAGAAGGTGGACATGAGACATTACCCTGTAGACCAACACTTCTCCAGCTTCAGTGTCCACAAGGCACCCTTGGGCAGCTCCTTTAAAATGATGGTGGAAAAAATAAATAAAATAAAATAAAAATAAAATAAAAATAAATGAAATAAAATAAAGCAAAATGAATAAAAAATAAAATAAGATATAAAATAAAATAAAATAAAACAACGCTCTATGAAGGTGCCTGGGTGGCTCTGCCAGTTGGCCTCCTGACCTTAATTTGGGTCATCCTTGCACAGGGGCCATGCTAATCTTCTCTGTATCATTCCAATTTTAGTATGTGTGCTGCCAAAGCGATCACCTGACCTTTACTTTGGATTCAGGTCATTATCTTGGGGTCCTGGGATCCATCCCCACACTGAGCCCTGCATCGAGCTCCATGCTTAGTGAGGAATTGGCTTCAGGATTCTCTCTCTCCCTCTCTCTCTCTGCCTCTTCCCCTGCTTGTTCGCTCTCTCTCTAAAATGAATTTTTAACAAATAAACATAAAAGACACTCGATGGGTCTGAGAGTCCCATTTCTAACAAGCCCCAGTGCAATGAATCAAGTGATCTGTAGGTCTCACTGAGGGAGCCAATCATTACAGATGCCAGCACCGGGAACGGACTTTGTGTGCACTAAGCTCCTACACCTTCTGCCCTTGAGAGGAGGGGTGCGCAGGAGGACCTCCAGGCGGGTGGGCTGTGCCCAGAAGCTGCATACTGGGTTTATAGCAGGTGTGCTGCAAGTAGTATTTTCCATGCATCCTGCCATGAGCAGAAAAGTGGGAAACAATGCTGGTTCGAATAAGCAGGTGGGCACTATCAGAGCCATAACCTGGCTTTCTGCTAAGAACCCACAGTGTTTCAACAGTCCCTGTTGCCATGTGTGGCCTAAAGCCTTCTCTCCATAAGCATTCAGCATTTGGGGACTGAAATCTCAAATCCTAATTGTCTCTGCCAGTGGGGCTGAGTTCATCCCAGTCTGAGGGGCCCCTCTTGCCCCAAAGTGGCAAGACTCTGTTATATGTTGGCAGCCAAGGAATGATAGACTGAAAATACAGAATCTCATTCTGGGACCTCCGAGTTCTTAGTGCTTATTATATTTATGGCTTTTTATGTTATTTTCACTCATTTTTTTTCTTTTCTTTTTTTTTTCCCCCAAGATTTTATTTGAGACACAGGGAGAGAACACACAAGCAGGGTACAGAAGCAGAGAGAGAAGCAGGACTCAATCCAAGGACCCCGAGATCATGACCTGAGCAGAAATCAATAGTCGGACCCTTAACCGACTGAGGCACCCAGGCACCTCCCCAACTTATTTAAAAAAGATTTTCTTCTGAAGTCATCTCCACACCCAAGCTGGGGCTCGAACTCACAACCCTGAGATCAAGAGTTGAATGCTCTTCCGACCAAGCCTGCCAGGGACCCTGGAGACCTTCTTGTCCCCAATGACTTCTGTCTTGCTTACAACTTTTCTGACACGATTGCTTACCTTTTCTAAAAAAACAACACAGAAAAGACAGAGGCGTGTTGCTGTGAGGAAAGCCTGGTGACATTTGCAGCAGTCCCTGGTTGCGCTGGTTTGGGTAGAAACAGTCACTTTCTTCCTGGTACATCTCTGTCTGCATTCCTCCTGTCCCCTGCACTTCAGGGGACGAGAGCAAAGTCCTTCCAGTCTCTAGTGTTCGGGAGTCTGTTCCTGAGGAAGTTAAGTCTTTGACATTACAAACTCCAGGGAAGTCAGAAGTGTTAGCTGGGATCCCAGCTGGTAATTTCGGCCCTCCCTTCAGACAGTAGAGAAACATAAGCAAAAGGAGATACAGTATTACAAAATGAGAAGGAACTGGAGGAAAAACATTGGTTTTTAACACAAACAAGCCTCTTGTTTGATGCCCGTGCCACCACCCTGTCTCCACCCCCAAATACACTGTCCCACAGCTGTGGAGGAGTGGGGGGAAGCATGATCCAGAGGTACACCATCTTTGCTCTCAATGAATAACCTGCTTTATGTTATTATATAAGCAGGGAAAAGGCGTATTTGTCTCATAACTACGACAGTTAAACATTCAACAGCCATAACCCACTTTGAAATCTTCTAGGACTTAAATACAATGTCATCTTAATAAACTGGAATGAGCTTCCCGAACTCCTCTAGACTCTACAGTTAATGGGAGTCTGGTCCCACTGTAGAAATGAGGAGCCAAAATAATTTGGTTTAGAACTCTTGTCAGGCTGTCCCCTGTCTCCTCGCCTCCTGGTGGGTAAGGCCCTTAAGAGCCATGCTTCCTGAAACTCTATTTGTCTATTCACATATTAAGTAGACCTTCCATTTATTATTATTTTTTAAGATTTTATTTATTTGACAGAGAGAGAGATCACAAGTAGGCAGAGAGAGAGGAGGAAGCAGGCTCTCCGCTGAGCAGAGAGCCTAACCCAGGCCTCGATCCCAGAACTCTGAGATCACGACCTGAGCTGAAGGCAGAGGCTTAACCCACTGAGCCACCCAGGCGCCCAGACCTTCCATTTAGATGTGCCTCCTACTCTTGCCAGATTCATCCATGAGGTATGCAGAGGTAAGAGAAGTATTTTCTGTTGACAGCTATCATAGAGCCAACCCCCAGTATGAAATGTTTTCAATAACAGCATCTTCCTTTACCAGTAGTGGACACAGCCTAGACCAGTGAGGCCTGAAGTGGAAAAGTGAAAGCTGGGCTTTTTTTTTTTTTTTTAATCTCCAGGTTTCCTACTATTGATGTCCCTTCCAGGAAAGGGATCCTTTTGTTAGAAACTTAACAGTCTCCTAGAGCCATGGCTCCTGACCACTATTTTAAGAGACAGTGCATTTATGAGCTTGAGGTCACCTTGCCACACACTCTCCTTGATAGAAGGGACCTTTTGAATTATTTAATATAGTGACCCCTAAACCTGGCTTCTCATCAAAATTGCCCACAGAGCTTAAAAAAACAAAAAGATGCTTGTCTCTACCGTAGTTTTCTGAATAAAAAGCTTTGGAGATGAATCCCACTAGTCTTTTTATTTTTAATTTTTTTTAAAGATCTTATTTTTAAGTAGTCTTCACACTCAACATGGGGCGCAAACTCACAACCCTGAGATCAAGAATTTTATGCTCTACCAACTGAGCCAGCCAGGTGCACCCCACTATAGTCTTCTTTTAAATTTTCTTAAATATTTTATTTATTTGAGAGAGAGAGAGAGAGAGAGAGAGAGAGAGAGAGAGAGGGAGAGAGAGACTGGGGAAGGGCAGACACAGAGGGAGAAGTAGGCTCCCTCTTGAGCAGGGAGACCATTCTAAGCTGAAGACAGACGCTCAACTGAATGAGCTACCTAGGCACCCTATGGCCTTTGTTTTTTGTTTGTTTGTTTGTTTTTTGTTGTTGTTGTTTTGCTTTTTTAAAGATCTTATTTATTTGACAGAGAGAAACACAGGCAGAGAGGGAACACAAGCAGGGGGAGTGAGAGAGGGAGAAGCAGGCTTCCTGCCTAGCATGGAGCCCGATGTGAGACTCGATCCCGGGGCTCTGGGATCATGACCTGAGCCGAAGGCAGTCGCTTAACCAACTGAGCCACCCAGGTGCCCCTGGTCTTTGTTTTTTTAAAGATTACTTACTTGAGAGAGAGGGAGAGCACTAGGAGCACATGGGGGATGGAGTGGCAAAAGGAGAGGGAGAGGGGGCAAGTCCCAAGTGGGCTTGCCTCAGCACAGAGCCTGATGCAGGACTTCACTTCAGACCTGAGATCAAGACCTGAGCAGAAAGCAAGAGTCAGATACCCAACCAACTGCACCACCCAGACAACTGCCTCAACACCCTCCCATAGTCTTTTTAAAGCAAAGTTCTGGGGACACCTGGGTGGCTCAGTCAGTTAAGCGTCTGCCTTTGGCTCAGGTCATGATCCCGGGGTCCTTAGGATCCAGCCCTGGAACAGGGCTCCCTCCTCAGCAGGGCGTCTGCTCTTCCCTCTCCCTCTCCCCTTCCTCCCATTTGCATGTGCTCTCTAATAAGTAAATCTTTGAAAAAAAAAATAATAAAGCAAAGTTTGGAATTAGTCAATCAAATTCAGTATACATCTCTAAAGAGAAAATTTTTATATGAGAAGCCGTTGTCACAACTAATGAAATTAAAACTTCTTTAATATTCTCTAAAATCTAGTTCACAACCAAATATCCCTAACCATCTAAGAAATGTCTTTTAAAAGTTAGTTAACACAGGGGTGTGTGTGCGGGGGCTCAATTAGGTGTCTGACTCTCGATTTCAGCTAAATGAGGTCATGATCTTGTGGTTGTGAGAAGTTTGTACAAATTAGAACCAAAGGCTACGTACATGTTGCCTTTGCTTGTTCTGTCTCTTGTATTTCTTCTATCCAGAGCTGCCCACCTTAGCCCCAACCAACCATAATTTTTTTTGCTGCTGACTTGAAGAAACCAGGCTTGTCTTGAGGGTGTCTTACCTTCTGGGTATGGCTAATGGCTTTTGTGCAGTGACATTTTATTTGTTCCCTTTTCCCTTGGAAGAGGTTAGATCTAGCGGACTGATTAAGATGCAGTCTCAACTTCTGGGGGCAGCAATACTTCACTGATAATACTCTTTACCTCCCAGGGCACCGGCCCTTCCATTGTCAGGTTCTCCACCAACTTCTTTCCCAGCGACTTTGATGCTTATTGCCTAGACCTTGCTAGTGTTTGCAGAACAGTTCTGGGTTTTTGTTTGTTTCATTTTTCATCCCTACCATTCTTCCTCCCTGTATGAGCTGAGCATTTTTCTGACAAAGAAAATTGGGATATTAGGATTAGGATATCCAATTAGGATACTCTGTTTGCTCTGAAAATGCAATCTGAATGCTTGCTCTTCAGGGACATGAAAGGGTTAATGAAGACAAACCTGTGTTTGTTTTTGCAGGAAACACCACCGGGTCTAGCCCTGGTCTAGCCCAGCCCTGCCCTGAGGTCTGCAAGTGGGTCTCCCCATGCCTTCACAGCCTTTGGGACCTGCGTTCCATCCCTGCTTCCCCAGAACCAGGGGACTTACTGGGACTTCCAGTCCTCCTTCCCGCAGCTCCCCTGTCCCCAGGTTCTGTAGGTTTCTCACACAGCTCTTCACGGATTAATTCCATTATTCCACAGATGGTGTGTTGTGTGTGCTTACTGGTGGAGGGAGAGTGTGGCTAAGCAGGGGTGTGTGGTTAAGACTGACCTGAATCCTCACCTGCTCCCTCTAAAGCCACCTGACAGAAACACCTAACAAATAAAAAGAATGCAAATCATATGCAAATCTTCTTCCAGGCAAATCCTCCAGGCCTCAACTGCTTACTCATGGCCCTACCTGCAGACTGTGAGTTCAAGCCCCCTGAATATGATAAATAACTATTTTTCCCCTGCCCCTCTCCCACTTTCTCCCCCAAACCTGATCTTCCCACCTCGCACCTTTTGAATGTGTGGCAGCTTGAATGGACTGTGGTGTCTTCAAAGTACAGATCACAGATCACACTGGTGTCACCTCCTCCATTCTAGCCAACTTTGAAAAATTGTAATGCATTTGCCTTGGCATTTCCTGTTCGTCCAGAGGCACTCATTTGCCTGGAAAGGTTTAGGGTATCTCGGCATGGAGAAAGGGGAAGAAAGGGGCAGCTTTTGAGGTTAGAGCAAAACGAGGATCCTAAAGCCAGGCTTTTGTCACATAGGAGAGGATTTTCCAGATTTCCTATAAGTCCACTGAACAAACACATCAGGTCAGTGGCAGAGAGGACCTGGGAAGGGAGTGGTTCTGGGACCCCTGGCCGGGGGACGGTGTGGAAAGGGTGGAAGCCAGGGGCAGAGGAGGGGAGGTGTCAGGATGCCCAAGGTCCCCGCATGGGCATGGATGGAGGCTAGCGGTCTGCCAGTGCTGTCCTGAGATCAACCCCCCGAGCTTTAGGGGACGCTATCTCAACACTCCGTAAGATGAGGAACAGGCGGACCCATTCCTGAACCTACTTCCCAGCTCCACATGGGCTTCTCCCCTCTGTCCTTTTTGGACTGTCCTTGTCAAGTTGTGTACCCCAGGTCCAGGATGTGATGAAGGGAAGCTTCTCAAGGTGCAGGAGGGCACCAAGGGGAGGGGGAGAGGAGGGCCGGACACAGGCCGGGACCCCTGAGGAGGTCAAGATTTCTATATCTGAGCCGGGCCTTCCACACTCACGTTCCTCTTAGGCACCTGAAAGGTGAGGTTGGCGAGGAAGGAGGCTGGGGACATGTGAGCAAAGATGGCCTGACTCAAACCGTGTGGCATCTCAGATGCAGAGGGTGCAGGTAGTCAAAGAGCTGCTCCTACACTCAAGAAGAGAAAGCTGGGGTACCTGGCTGGTTTAGTGGGTAGGGCATGCAATTCTTGATCTCAAGATGGTGAGTTCAAGCTCCATGTTGGGCAGAGTTTGCTTAAAAATAGAGAAAAGAAGAGGACAAAGCCGATGCTTATTCTGTGGATCTGCCCAGGGACTGCAGGAAGCCAGGACTGGCCAACCAGCACCCTAGGGAGACAGCTTTGCATGCGGTGAACTCTGTTCCAGGCCAGCAACCACCACTGCCAGATCGTGGTCCAGGGGGAAAATAAAGTTCATCGCGCATTTCTGTTATTCAGTTATTTGTATGACCTGCTGTTTTTCCAAATCTGTCATTAGGTGTATTTGTCCACCAGGAAGGACATCATAATTTTCTAGTTTGATGTGTAACTCTTAGATATTTACACATGGGGTAACGGGGTGGCCTGGGAACTGCTTCTCTCCAGGCACAGCCTACAAGAAGCTGAGTCCTAGAAGAAACACACTTAGCTCCACGTCGGGCACTGAAGGGGGAGGGGAGGTAGCTAGATAATAGGAAATGGGGACAGAGATTTGGGCATACAGATCTAGGGCTGGCCTGACAGCAAAGAGGCCACGGTGCTGGGTCAGTGTCATCAGAGGGAAATGGCAGTGACCCACCTGGAATGGATACACTAAATCAGTAGACACTCAATGGGCACCCGGTGAGGGACCAGATCAGAGCAGCAACCTGCAAGAGAGACCCCATTAACTGCCAGGAGGCACATACATCTGGATAGCAAAGAGGAAGAGAAGCAGCCACTGATGTCCGCCAACACTGAAACTATCAACGGATGAATTTAAATGGCCCCTCTCCCCAGCCTACCCCGGCCTACCCCACCCCGATAGCCAAAGTTATCCACAAATGAAGACTGGGTCCATTTGAGAAAATGAATGTTTTCTTTGCACATCTGAATATTAACTGCCTTTGCAACCCAACTACCACACACAGACAGCATCAACTTCTTGGGCTGAATGTCAAGATCACATTGTTGAGACATACTGAGCTTACTGTTGACTCAGAACCCTATCTTTTAAGAGGCGTCTGGCTGGCTCAGTTGGAGAAACATTTGACTCTTGATCTTGGGTCGCGAGTTGGAGCCCTGTTTTGGGTGTAGAGATTATTTAAATCAAACTTAAAAAACAACAAAAAAGTGATTTTTAAAAATGATATTTGCAATTACTTATGGGGTTCTCAGTTGCTTCTCCTGCGCAAGAGGCTTTTCCTACATCAGTGATTGGTTCTCAAATTTGACGGAACAGTAGAACCACTCAGAGGGCTTGATAGAACACAGATGGCTGCTCTCCCCACCCTACCGCCCCCACTTCTGATTCATAGGCTGCAAGTGGGACCAGAGGATTTGCATTTCTAAACGTTCCTGGATAATGCTAATGCTCCTGTCTGCAGGCCAAACACATTGAAAACTATTGCTAAAAGCCCACGTTAATGGAGAAACATTATTCTGATTTCACTCTTACAGACATGAAACAGTTAGTCTTGACTCCCACAACACAAATCAACCTCCCCCAAACTTAGCAGGACTTGTTGGCTACATGCGGTGTTTATCAACAAGGAAATGTCCATTTTTTTCTTATGCAGAATGGGAAAACTTTAAGACTGATAATACCCAGTGTTGCATAGGAAAAGAGGAAGAGGTATTCCAATCTCCTATTGGGGAGCTTACGAATGGCTACCCTCCTTTTGGATCCAATTTAACAGTAACAAACAATACTTTTTTTTTTTTTTTTTTTGGTGCCGCATCCTGGCAACCATTACTTTTTAAGTGCACATCCTTTAATCCAGAAATTGCCTGCTAGAAATCCCACAAGAAAATATATACATGATGTTCACAACACTTTTAAGTTGGAAATAATCAAATTCCCTGAATGAGAAATAATAAAATCAGGACCAAAAGTCATAAAAGTAAAATGTATTACCTGAACAATACTTCTTCTATGCATGTCTCTATAATTTAACCACTGAATAATTTTCTACAGTATGTTCTGTAGCAGAGTATCGCTTGTGGATATTCTCGTGTGGAAGTCAACTGCTGAAATTCAAATGCAAGATGAAAGTCCATTAACATTCAAGCAAGCAACTCCTGTACTTTATCAAACTGATTCTTCCAGGATCTCCTTTCGCTCCTCAGAGACTCCATAAAGCCCTACCAAACTCCCTGCCTTGTGCATCAAGGAGTACAGGAAAGCAAAGGGGGCTTGGCATTCCTCTACTGAATTTTACATGCCTCTCATGTTCCCACAGATACTTTTAAAAACTTTTTGAAATGTCTCGGGTCTCACAGTAGGTGGTGAGCGAACTATTAAGGGGCCCTGGGCACCCATCACTGGCGTCAGTCAGTGGTGTAGAACGGCAGTGCCCCAGGTCAGTTCAGGGAATTCCAGGACTTTTAATGGCAACACTCAATGCCTTGAGACCCTCGGTGAAAAATCACTAGAACACTTGGAAAAACATAACAATGGGCAAGGGGACACGTGCCTCGGTCAAAGGAATGTCACTACAGGAGAGAATCCCTGTCCTGGAGAGGGAGAGCACCGCTGCAAACTTTATGTATGTTAGAAGACACATCTATCTCTGTCTCACGTCCCCATAGATATTCTAGAGATAGAGAGGTTCTTATCTAAGAACACTGGAGTTGTAGGATCTTGCATGAGAGCTTTCGTCTTTGGGCCTCAGATTAAGAGTTTGTAAAATGTGAGGAACGAAGCCATTAAGGTCTTTCCCAGTGGCACAACTCTGAATTACAAGATGGTGTTTTATTATCGGAAGATTATTTTCTGTTATTTAAAATCTCAGTGTCAAGGTAGAAGCATGTCCCAGTACAATCTTTGAAAACAATGTCTTTTTCGGAAAAGATATCAAAATAACTTAAAATGTGCATACTCTTTGTCCCAGCCATTCCACACCCATGAATTTAGCTTAAAGAGTCCCCCAAGTAGGCGATGATACATTTTCAAGATTCTTGCAACAATATTTTTGTAATTGTGAGAAATAAGATACTTATCATGATACATTTACGCAACATAATGCTAGTATTACTACTACTACTACCATTACACAACTGTAGAAAACAAAGTATGGATATTGAAACACATTCATAATATATCACTGAATGGAAACAAGTTACAATACCTAATACATAGTATCTCATGTTTGTATGGTGATCCATATGTAATTCTGTATGTATATAGGTAATGCTGGAATGACCAGTGCTTAAATATACAGATATATAAACAAACGTGTATGGAGAGAGATGAAAGGATTGAGGATTTATACAACAGCGGTGACTACTAACCTCAGGAATTATAGAATGGGGGTGGGGTGTGGTGAGGACTATTACTCTTTTTTGTGTTTTTTAAACTAAAATAATAATCAATGTTCATTGTAAAAAAAAGGTTCAAAATAAAGGAAGCTATAAATTTTTTAACAATATACGGAGATATCTGAGGAATCAATCACTGGTCATTCCCGTAGGATTTATTTTAAAAGTTCATCTTCTCAGGGTGCCCAACTTAATTTAATGGGTAGAGCACGCAACTCTTGATCTTGGGATTCTGAGTTCGAGGCCCACATTGGGTGTAGAGATTACTTAAAAATAAAATCTTTTTTTTTTTTTTTTTTTTTTAAGATTTTATGTATTTGACAGAGAGAAACACAGCCAGAGAGGGAACACAAGCAGGGGAGTGAGAGAGGGAGAAGCAGGCTTCCCGCCAAGCAGGGAGCCTGATGTGGGACTCGATCCTGGGTCTCTGGGATCATGACCTGAGCTGAAGGCAGTCGCTTAACCAACTGAGCCACCCAGGCGCCCCCAAAATAAAATCTTTTTAAAAATAAGAAGAAAGTTCACCTTGTGTTGAGATGCTGTCTTTGCAGTACGGTTACCATTATTGGGTCTTTTCCTCTGTCCTGCCTATTCAGGTGCCAATACCAAACTTTTAATTATGGAGGGTTTAATAACAGTGTGTTTTAATGTCTGGTAGGGCTAGTCCCTCTCACTCTTTTCAGTTTCCATAGCTTTACTTGCATGTTTTCTCAAATAGAAGCAAACATGATCATTTTTATTGGGAGAAAAACATGTTTCCATGTTGAGTATTAAGAATAGGATACACCTTTTTGTGAAAGTCAAATTTTCGAGCAAGAGTTGATTTTTTAAAGTTTTCCTTATAGGGTCACCTGGCTGGCTCAGTTGGGAGAACATATGACTCCTGACCACAGGTTCACGTGTTTGAGCCCCATGCTGGGCATACAGATAGAAAAAATAAACTTGAAAAAAGGTTTACACGTACGTTTCTTTTTATAATCGCAAAAGTGGTCTTCTCTTCAAGGGCATCTTCTAACTAGGTTTGTGTGTGTGTGTGTGTGTGTGTGTGTGTGTGTGTGTAGTGTATATACATATATATAAATATAAAGTCTTTTATCCTTTTTAGTAAACATTTGTATTGAACTGTACTTATACATACAGAAAAGTGCACAAATCCTAAGCAAACAGCTTGATTAGTCATAAAACGAATGCACCTATGTGACCACAAAAGCACCACAAAAGCGACCTTGTGCTCTCTCTGGCCTCGTGGAGTTAAAGAAGCCAGATGAACAATACTGTATATGATTCCACTCACATCAAGTTTAAAAACAGGCAAAACCGGTGGTGATTTAGTCATGATAGTGCTTACCTTGGGTAAGCGGGGTAGTGATTGATAGGGGGTGCTGATTTCTGACACTTGTAAGTTGTGCCTGTTTTGAACATCACTGAAACGGAGTCAGTTATATACCTTCTCTCATGTCTGGCGAGTGCTGATGCTTAAATCCAAGTATGATATTTGAATGTGTATTTGTAATTGCTACTTTAGTTACATTCTCTTACAGTTTTTCAACAAATTTCTTCAGTCTTCCAGATAAAAATGTGTATCTGCAAATATACAGATTTGTTTTGTCCAACTGCACTGGCTGAAACCAAGGCAATGTTAAGTGGTAGACAGAGAGAGATACGGGCACATCTTGTTTCACTCCCTGGAAATTCTCTTTTGTTTTGACCTTGAGAAGCTGGCGTTTGGGCAGAGGTGCGATGTGAATGAATTACTCATCAGCTTGTTTTTCGAGTACATTCAGCATGAACTAAAGGCTCAATTCTGCTAAATGCCTTTTCTAAAATAATGAAGAATGAGTTTCTCCTTGAATCTTTTACTATGATTGAAATTAGTGGATTGTCTACTATTGAATTACAACAGTGCATTCCTATAATAAATCCAACTTTGTCATGATTTATTGCTTTTTTAAAGTGCTGTTGGAGTGTTTGCTAATACACTGTTAAGGTTTTTATATTGATATTGCAAGTGGTCTATAATTTTCTCTTTGGTACAATCTTTTGTCAAGTTTTGGAAACATTATTGTACTCATTTTATAGTATCAATTTAGAAGTCTTAAATTTTTCTGGCACTTTGAGGTTCAGGGTTCTTTCTCTAGCTTCTGTAATTCTATCAACAATATTAGGATTATTTAGTCTTAAAGGTTTAGCAGAAATACCTTAAAATCATCAAGGCTGACACTTTTTTGGTAAGGAGTCCTTTATTAGTTTCCTCTATGGTAATTGGTTTAAATTTCTGTGTCTCTGAGGGTAAATTCTGACAATCTGCATTCTTCCAAACAAGTTATTTTTCTAATTTATATAAAATTAGTCTTATAATTTTGAAAAATTTTGTTTTGTGGTTATTTCTCCCGTTGTCATTTCAATGTGTATTTCTGCATTCTCCCTTTTTTCTTAAGTTCACTCCCTCTCTCCCTTTTTATAAATTCCTTTTTTCTGTGTTCTTCTGGTTTGTTTTTTTCCTCTGGTTTTTAAGGATTAGTTGTATACTTTTCAGCTTCTCCCATTTTTAATGATATAGTTCTAAATACTATAAATTTCCTGTCATAACTGCTTTTTAAAAAAATGTTGAGGCCTTCATCAGTATCGTGGTCATCTTTCTGGTCTGCTCTCGCCATCTTTGGGGGATGCTGGCTTGCTTGTTCTTTTATTTCTTCTAACTTCTAAATGAGATCTGTTTGTAATTCTTCTCACAGTTTTGTTTTTTCTTTGGAAGAGTCTTTTCCTGTACTCTTTAGGAGGGGTGTGCTCTATGAGGACTTTTCTTAGCTCCACTGCCCTAAAGCTCTCTTTTCATTTTGACAAAGTGATTGACGGGACATCACTATTGACACTCCTTCTGAAGGTTTACCTGGATTTCTCTTCTCTTTGCCCTACCATACCTGTTCTGTCAGGCTGAGATCCTAATTCTAGCAGTTTCTCCTCAGTGCTAGGCTTTGTCTCGTCAGCTGTGAAACATGTACAGCACCGGGCCCAGACTGCGTTAGCACACTCCTCAGACCTTGCTACATTGCTGTGAAACTCCCCTGCAAATGAAACTTCTTGAAGCCTACCCAGTTCCAACTTCTATTAACTGGCCCCCTGCCAATTAGCTGAGAAATGGGGTAGGGGCTGCTGGAACACAGATGGCTGCTCTCCCTGTCCCGCATACAGATGCAGAAACTATGTCGGCCAGGGGTCTGTCCTTCCTCACTTGTACTTTGAAGTTCATGGGGACAATGGTCATCTAATTTTGTAGAACAGGGTCTGGGGGCTACACTGGTTACTCAGTGTTCTTGCTGGAAGGTTCAGAAAGTACACTATTGCCGTCACTGTCTCCAAGCTTAACCCCTGGGGTATCTCTATTACAGAAGAGAGATTTTAATAACCATTTTATGATGGTTAGGACAGAAATTATGATTAGGAATTTACTGTATTTCAGGTCCTATGCCAAGTGCTTTATATGCATTATCTCATTTCGTCCTTGAATAACCTCAGGAGTTGGCCCCCCCTCCCTGATTCTATGGATGGGAAAGTTAGGGTCCAAGATCACACTGCTGAACTTGAAGATCTGGGATTTAAACCGAAGTCATTAGACTCCAGAGCACCTCCTTACTTAATAGATTGTCAAATATTATCAGGTCCGACCGTTTCCAAACTATGGACCACTGTAAGCAAAACCTCTCTGTGAACTGAAATTAAATGTTAACTACTTAAAAAGATCTCATAAAAATGTATATGTATTACAGGTCAAATCTAAAAACATTGCAGATGATGAAAACACTGAACTGTGTTGTGTGATCTGATTAATCTTGTTTTCATGCAGATGATCAAAACAAAGCTTCTCCTAACTTTTTTTTTTTTTTTTTAAGATTTTATTTGACAGACAGAAACACAGCGAGAGAGGGAACACAAGCAGGGGGAGTGAGAGAGGGAGAAGCAGGCTTCCCGACGAGCAGGAAGCCCAATGTGGGACTCAATCCCGGGTCTCCGGGATCATGACCTGAGCTGAAGGCAGTCGCGTAACCAACTGAGCCACCCAGGCGCTCCCTCCTACTAACTCTGAAAAATACCATAATAAGTGTGGAGGCAGAACACTGAGTTATTTAAGATTTTGGACTTCCTATTTCCCTGCTTGTCATAATACCACCGCCAAACAGTATGTTAAATATTACTGATAATTTAGTCTCTTAATACTGTTCTTGTAAATAACTGTTTAGAAACAAGAGTCATCTCTCTGCAGTTCCCTAGTCTGTGTGTTTTGGTTGGCACAACACGATGGAAGGTGACTGGGCCACAATTTTTCATAAAAAGGCCCTTCACATGTGTACCATTTAGAATCATACTGTAATTTATAATCATATGCTATTAAAATACAGGAGTTAGGAAATATTTCTTAATAGTTTTATGAAATACTTTAAACTTGGAATTCTTTTCCATTTACACATATGGTTACTATAATTACTTTCTTACTTTCTGACTGCTAGTGGCAATTCAGGAAAAACAATCTGGGTTTTTTTTTATAATAGCTCTAAAGTCATTCCATACATGCTATTTTAACTCCCCAAGTCTAGGAAGTGACTTATTAGTTTGAGATAGGGATGTCTTAATTTGCCAGGATTTAAATAGAAGCAACAGAAATAACTCACTGAAAGATAACATCTGCTGTTAGGCTTATATTTTCCTCACAACCAGAAAACAGATTCTATTTCTAATTAAAAAAATAATAAGGGGCACCTAGGTGGCTCAGTTGTTAAGTGTCTGCCTTTGGCTCAGGGTCCTGGGATCAAGCCCCACGTCCAGCTCCCTGCTTCTCCCTCTCTCACCCTCCCTGCTTGTGTTCCCTCTCTCGCTGTTTCTCTGTCAAATAAATAAATAAAATCTTTAAAATAATAATAATAAAGTTGACTTTGGCAAGAGGAGTTCTAAAACTAAGGACACCAACAACAAATGAATCTTTTCCCAAGCACACAACAGTTTCCTTTGGAAGGATCATTATTTAAGGGCATTTCTCCCTAAAATTTAGGAAGAAACTAAAATTTAAATATTTTAATTCCTAAACAGCAATTTAGTTTTTATACTGAGAGTTGAAGAATAATTCCACATTTATTATCACCAAGACTTTAACTTTAACCCAGCTCCTGCAGTGAAGAGATTTTCTTCTCCATTTCGGTACTTGTTTCATGTCTTGAACATCATTCAACAACAGTGATGGATGTGATTTATTGATAAATTGGTTACTAATGAAGTTGAGTTTTTATACTATTTCCTTTATAATTACCTAGTTCACAGAATGAACAAAAGAACAAAAATGACACCCCAGTCTTTACAGAACATTTCCCTTTCACTTACCTGAAAATATAAAAATATAAATGACCATATATGGAGCTGCACCATTACATTTACTATAGTGGTTCTGTTTTGTTTTGTTTTGTTTTACTGAGAGTTTTACTTATTTACTTTGAAAAAATTAGAAAATTGTCATTTGAAATCCAAACCACTAACACACTGGAGGCAACAAACTAAAAAAAACAAAACAAAACAAAACAAAAACACCAAATGGCTAAAAATAACTCCCTTATAAAAAGTACAAGTATAATTTACAATATCACATATTTCAGAAAAATAAACCAAACCACTCGTGTCTCTTTCCTTATAGATGACTATTTTCTCCCCAGAAAGAAGAAAAAGCAAGTAATGAAATTAAAAAATCAAACACAACTGTTATTCACCCTCCCAACACCTAAATAAGTGACCCACACAGCACAAAACTTTCTCATTTACAATCACATAAATTATTTGTCCCTCAATTACATAATAGTCTTCTTAAATCAATATCCCTTTAGAAAATTACTATTCATCCTTGCTATGAAGTTAATTTCATTTATATAGGGCCACATCAGTTTAACTGGCACACTTAATAAGACAAAATAAATCATCCTTCTTTTTAAAAATTATGGAATCATCTGTTTTCAAAGAAGAAACCTAGATACTTAATTCATTAAAGCAATTTTCTACCATCAGCTATCAATCTTTTTAAATGATCACTAAGTGTTCACCCAAAGATTATCAATGCTATGTGAACTGTAAACTTGTTTTGAAGATTTGTGTCCATTTTACAGTACGATACAGCTTGTACTGAAGAATTTTTTTTAAAAGATAACCTACATACATATAGTTAATTTGCCTCAAAGAACTTCTTAGAAATATAGTATAAACATTTAAGAACCACAACAGAGTCCACTGTGGTTCAAACTTCAACAAAGGATTTTCTTGAAACCCAGTACACAAAGGTTACTGGCTCAAGACCATATTCCAAAGTGACATCGGCACGAGATTTGATTGTGAGACTACCTCTTAAAAAAAGAGCACACTTGGTTATACATGGCTTTTAACCTTGAGCTACAGTTACGCTACAAATCGCCTCCCCCACCCCCCCGCCCTCCCAACCTAAGTGAAGTCAGTCATGTGGAGATGTGCACATTCTCTCGGCACTGTTTATAGAGTCCTTGGTTTTCCAGCTCTGATGGAGATCTCGAAGGCGTTCAGAAGTCCGTGTGCTTACATTCAGGGCAGGATGAACTTTACAAATTCCACTTTCCTCCATTAGTGACAGGCCACAGATCCCAAAGTATGCATGCAAAGCATCTGAAAATGAGGTATTTTTTTTTTTTATAACAGGCATTCTTATTTGTACATGCTGCAAAGTATTATAGCCACGTATTCATTCGTCCATCACATTAAAATTAAATTTAGAAAAATGTTAAATACAGGTTTTGAAATAGGTCATTTCTCAGTCTCAAAACACCAATTGAAAAAAAAAAAAAAACAGGCGATCTAAAGCAGGTACTATATCCAAGAAAATATCATTAACAAAGGAAAACAGTTCTCAAATGAAAAGGTGACATTCCCAACATCCTCTGTGATTAAAAAACAAAGTAGAGTAGCAGTTACTCTACTTCTCACTTAGGGTGTTTCCCCTTTGCTTACTACAGAATACAGAAACAAGGGGCTTTAGCTTTCTATCATAAAAGGAAAAATTTTCCTGAAAAATGAAAATAAACCCCTGCTTCCAAGTAGCAATACCCCTTCCCACTAAATTTTACCTCTGACATTTCTGTGACCAATTCTACCTCACTACTGTGTTCGGTGAAAGATGCCTAAACAGAATAATCCTTTGTGGAATGCTATACCAAATTTAGTTTTCCTATTTAGGGGAATGTCAGTCATCCAAAAAATGTCTGACCTGACAATAAAAACAAACTCACATTCTCTCTGGTTATAAATACCATAACCTTTCTTCTAAACTGGCCTCACTACTGTTTCCCATCTTTGAGGGGGCAGCGACCCTTTTCCATTCAAGTGGCCACAGGAATCACATGGCTGCTGCCTGCTGGACGGCCTTATATGGACTCTGAAGAGCTCAGACCTCTGCCATTATGGGCATACTACAAAAAAACAGATATTGCAGCCATCACGCATTTTTCCTATTTTTGTACTGGCCATCATTTATGAGCTATTGAAATTCAGAACACCTTACCGACTCAAACTGTCAGAAAAATCACAGAGAACATTTTACTTACATGAATATCACCTACTTTTCAAAATGGAGGGACAGACAGCTGTGCTTAGTCAGATTGTTTCTGGAAAACTTAGCTCACTAGTGGAGGCCCATGCCAATCTCCTTTCATGGCTTCTGAAGAGAATGCTTAGGTTTCCTCTGGCTCACTTTTCTCTCATTTTCAGACCACAAAAAATAAATCTCATTTTCCCTGTACTATGAAATTTTCCTTGTAGTTATTCTAAAATTACGGAAGGCACAAAGCAATGTATTTTTTTTTTTTTTTTTTTTTTAAAGATTTTATTTATTTGACAGAGAGAAACACAGCCAGAGAGGGAACACAAGCAGGGGGAGTGAGAGAGGGAGAAGCAAGCTTCCCGCCGAGCAGGGAGCCCGATGTGGGACTCGATCCCGGGTCTCCGGGATCATGACCTGAGCTGAAGGCAGTTGCTTAACCAACTGAGCCACCCAGGCGTCCCAAGCAATGTATTTTATTGACTAGAAATGAGGAAACTTTTGTAGGAAAAAATTCAAATGAAAGAGAAATAAAATCATCCAGAATAACGAAAAATAAGATCTTCTACTTTCCACAGAATGTAAAAATAAAATTTTTTTTTTCTCAAATAGCTTTTTATAAAAGCCAATGAACCGGAACGTAATTGTTTTCAACTTCAAAGCTTTTTTTTTTAAAAGCTTCCTTATCCGTAGGTGTATTTAAGCATATCAAATGCTGAAATACATAGTTACTTCATAATAAAAGCTCAGTTTCTTCTGTAAATGTGTATGGGATTGCTTTGTGTCAAATCTGCTAGTAAATTAACCAGAACCAAGAATATGCTATTCTGAAAAACTTTTATAAAATGATTTTCCCAAAGATCCTACTAGAAACACCTTTCCACAGAAATTCAGTTTATGATACACAGACTTTCTATGCTCTGCAGTTTACAGGTTCTGAAGACATTTTACCCTATCTGTAAAAAGTATTACATCCAATTACTTACACAAATATTTAAGTTAGCAACTAAACGCTAGAAAAAACCTTCAAGAATTAAAAAAAAAAAAAAAAAGTCTATTTTGGACGCCTAGGTGGCTCAGTTAGTTAAGCATGTGACTCTTGATTTTGGCTCAGGTCATAGTATCAGGGGTTGTGAGACTGAGCCCTTCGTGGGATCTACACTGGGCAGGGAGTCTGCTTGAAGATTCTTTCCCTCTGCTCTCCTCCCCATTCACACTTGCTAAGATAAATAAACCTTAAACAAAAATCTACTGTCAATACTCAAATGTATTTCAGGTACATTTATGACAAACATGCTTTCTTTCTTTCTTTTTTTTTTTTTAAAGATTTTATTTATTTGACAGAGAGAAACACAGCTAGAGAAGGAACACAAGCATGGGGAGTAAGAGAGGGAGAAGCAGGCTTTCCTGCTGAGCAGGCAGCCCGATGCAGGGCTTGATCCAGGGATTCGGGGATCATGACCTGAGCTGAAGGCAGTCGCTTAACCAACTGAGCCACCCAGGCGCCCCAAACATGCTTTCTAAGATATTGTCATTACCCTAGTCCCATTTGTTAAAATAGTACAGTATTTGTTAAAATAGTAGAAGCTCTGATGAAAAACAATGTCATGAAGACAATTCTCAGTTTTCTTGAGGTACTGCTCTAACATATTTATAGCTATGGTTACACATACTAAAATATAAAAATATTCTTTTGCTTTAGAATTAGAACATAAAAAAACAAAAACAAAAATAACTCTTACAACTCAACAGAAAAAAAAAAAGTAACCCAAAGAAGATATACAGAAGGCCAACCATACAAGAAAGGATGCTCAACATCAATAACCATAAGGGAAATGCAAATTAAGCCACGGTGAGATGCTATGTCACTCTTACTAGAAGGGCCATCAGCAGAAGGACAAGTGATAATAATGCTTGCGTGTAGTATGTGGAGAAAGAGAAACCCTGTGCACTGCTGGTGGGAATGTAAACTGGCATGGCGCCTATGGAAAAATGGATGGAGAAGCCTCAAAAAATTAAAAATAGAACTACCATATGATCCAGTAACATCCCCAAAGGAAATAAAAACACTAACTTGGTATCTACACCCCCATGTTCACAGAAGAATTAGGTACAATAGCCAAGATACAGAAACAACCTAACTCTCCATCAGTGGATGAATGCATAAAGAATTTGTGGTATATACATACACAATGAAACATGATTTGGCCATAAAAACAAGGAAATCCTACTATTTGCAACAACACGGATGGACCTTAAAGGTGTGATGCTAACTGAAATAAGTCAGGCAAAGATAAATACTGTGTGATCTCACCTATGTGTAATCTAAAAAACAAAAACAAAAAACCAAACTCAGAAAAAAAGACTGGACCTATGTTTAGCAGGGATGGGGTGGGGGGAGAGGAATTTGGAGGAAGGGGGTTAAAAGGAACAAACTTCCACTAATGAGTAAGTGCTGGATGTGTGATACACAACATGAGGACTACAGCTCTCCCTGCTGTATGACAGAACGGAAACATGTTAGGATAGCTAATCCTAAGACTTCTCATCACAAAAATAGTTTGCCTGACTATTTGCTTCTTTTCTCCTGTATCTCTATGAGAAGACGGGTGGTAGCTGAGCCTACTCTACTAGTCATTTCATCACAGATGGGCATCAAACCATCATGCTGCATGCCTTTAACTTACACAGTGATGTATGTCAATCATTTCTTCATAAAACTGGTAAAAGTATTCTCTGGGCTTTAGAAATTAAAAGCATTAAAGAGGAGAATACACATTTACAGAATATAATATTTATCAGAAAAAATCCATTTATAAGTGGAAAGGCAGAGTTCAAACCTGTGTGGTTCAAGGATCAACTATACTTATTAAATCCAAGAATCTTTTGTTCTTTACTTCTCTGGCATTCCTGAGTTTGGAAAACAATGACTATCACATTGTCTGAATCTGTCTGACTCCTGAGTTGTAGACAGTGAATGATAACAGTTCAGATGGCAAAGTATCTTTCTAAAAAAAATAACCTGAATCTGCTGAAATTCAGAGAACAAGGGTGTGGACAGTGAGGGATAGCTACCTACAGAATTAGAGATACCTAATTTAATGGCTTCTGAACAGAGTAAGAACAGGTTCCCTTCTGGACTTAGTAATTCATTCTAAGAAGAATTACTTAGCTACTTAATTCTAGTCACAGCTAATAATCCTAAAGATTCTGGATGGACCAAATGATTCTCTATTTTGGACAGGGCCCATCGAAATCATCTGCCTCACTGCCTCAAATGAAATAAAACACTGGTAAGTAAAATATATGGGAAAAAAGGCATACTATAGCAATACATCTTGATAATCCAACCCTTCCTTTACACCCCTCAGCATGCTAAACTTCCCCTAAATGTAAACAATTTATCATTTTAAAATGCCTATTAAAATTTAAGTTTACAACTGTAGTTAAATTTTCTGCCTTATGCCTTTTCAAAGATGCCTGAGGGCCTATTCAAGAAAAAAAACAAAGTAAAGTTGTTCTAGATTCATACAAAAAATAAATTACCTGGATGACTATCTGGCCACTTGGCAAATCCCCCTACGAGGCGATCTTGAGTTGATAAGATATAGTTTCTATTTTTCTCAAAGTTGGTGTATTGAAAAATTTTCAGAAGCTGAAATGACAGGACAAATATAAATTTACTGACATCAAACTTTCATATTGACCTTGGCTCAATTTTCAGACATACAGCAATTAAGTAAGTGTGCTTTTCTTTTGCTATGGCTCTCAAAGCAAGCCTCTGGAGATCTGAGCACTTAGAATCATTCAACTACATTATTATCATTTTTGTCATCTGATCACAACTACTCTCCTTTCCTTGACCTAGTCATTATTTCCTTCTTCCCAACCACACCCAACTAATCTCTTTGCATCACATTTAGCTAGGTTCAAAACACAACTCTGCCAACTATTCAACTTAATCAGTCATTTTAAAAAGGACAATTTTATCTACCCATATTTTAATTCTTATGATAGGCCTCCGAAGTATTACAAGTCCATAGTAATTTGAACCAAAAATATTTCAAAAAGAGCAACAAAAATGATTAATCAGATGATTAGAGATAGTTTTATTTGAGAACAGTAAAAAAATAGTAGCTTTTAATCAAGAAAGGTAAAAAGTGAGACAAATATAACTTTCGCATAAAAAACTATGTTGCTTTAAAATTTAGGACATATATTTATTCTCTCTCTCAAGATTCCATTAAATAGAAAAAAATAAAGGATAAAATTACACTATGAAAAAGGGTGTCGGGGAGGGTGAAGCAGTAGACAAGAGAGTTCAAAAAATTTCTGTTAAAGACACAGAGCAGCTGAAAGTATGTTAATGAATAAAAGAGCCATAGAAGATATTAGTGATTAAAGAAGCATTATCTCTCAGAAGAAAAAGAAAGCCTAAAAGAATTACATACAAATTAGTCAATACGATAAAAAGGAAAGAGACTCTGGAATGCATCAGCTAGAAACATTTTCCATCAAGTGGCATATGGGTCATTACATAGGAAGAAACTAAGACTGTACTTGGTTCAGCAATAAACAATATTTACATGATTACAGTAAGTGCTGATTCTCGGTTTTTAAATTTTCAATCAACCTACAGGCAAAGCATAAAATATGTGCACACTGTTACTAAATAAAATATAAATGCTACTTAACTTCACATTATAAAAGGTAATATGACAGAATTAGAAGGTGGAAGAGGAAGAGAAAAGGTTCAGGACTAAAAAATATATAACCAGTAACAATCTACTTGAAAAAATGGAGGCTAAATCTTCATTCTTCATAGTTGGGAATCACAGATAATGTCTAAAGAGAAGTTAAGAAATCATTGAAAGTTGGGGTGCTTGCCTGGCTCAGTCAGTAGAGTATGTGACTCTTGATCTCAGGGTCATGAGTTCATGCCCCATGTTGGATGTAGAACTTACTTAAAAAAATAAAACAGAAAATATTTCTAAAAACAAAAAAATCTCAATTAAACTTATAGTGATATCAAATTAAGAATTTTAAAAAATGTGTAAAAATGGTTGCTTTCAGGAAGTTGTCACAGACTACCAAGGTCATATCGAAAAGACTCAAGAGCTTTGAAGGGGCTTTGACTGGCTAAAAATGGGATATTCTGAGCATCAAAAACAACAATATCATGGATTAAAACTTCTGTTAACCTCAATGGCGGCTAAAAAAACGATTCTGTAAAAAAACCCGATGACATTTTTATACAAGAGCAATAAACAATTCAAAAATAAATTAACAAAACAATTCCATTTAAAACAGCATATAAAAGAATTAAGTATTTTGGAATAAATCTGATCAAGGACATGAGAGACTTGTAAGCTGAAAACTACAAAATATTGCTAAAAGAAATTAAAGTCTACATAAATGGAAAGGCATCCTATGCTCACTGTAGGAGACCTTAAGCTGTTAAAAGTCAATACTACTAGAAGTGATCTTCAGATTCAGTGCAATAGCCTTTTTTGTAAAAAATGGAAAAACCAATCCTCAAATTCCTATGAAATTGCTGGGGGCCTGAACAGCCCAAACAATGATGAAAAAAAAAAAACCCAAAGTTGAAGGACTCACACTTCTGGCTCTGAAACTTACTACAAAAACTGCACAAATTAAAACAGGACGGTACTGCACAGGGACTGAAATATGCGCCAATGGAACAGAACAGACGGCCCATAAAAAAACCAAAAAAAACCAAAAAACAAAAAAACATCATGTGTATGTGTTTAGTTGATTTTCCATAAGGGTGCCAAAACCATTTAATAGGGCAAAGAACAGTCTTTTCAACAAATGATCCCAGGAAACCAGGATATCCACATACAAAATAATGAAATTGAACCCTTAATTTATACCATTTACAAAAATTAATTCAAAATGAAATAAAGACCTAAGGTCAAGGGCTAAAACTATAAAACTGTTGGAAGAAAACAGCAGGGAAAATCCTTTGGCTTTGGCAATGATTTCATAGCTGTGACAACCAAAAGCACAGGCAACAAAAGAAAAAACAGATAACCTGGTCTTGATCACAATTAAAAACTTTTTTTTTCAAGATTTTATTTATTTATTTGACAGAGAGAAACACAGCTAAAGAGGGAATAAAAGCAGTGGGAGTGAGAAAGGGAGAAGCAGGCTTCCCGCCGAGCAGGGTTCAATCCGGGACTCCAGATTGTGACCTGAGCCCAAGACAGATGCTTAATGACTAAGCCACCCAGGCGCCCACAATTAAAAACTTCTGTACATCAAAGGACATTACTAACAGAGTGAGAGGCAACCACAGAATGAGAAAAATTATTTGCATACCATGTATCCTGATAAGGGATTAAGATCCAGAACACTTGAAGAACAAAAACCATGATTAAAAAATGGGTGAAGGACCTGAATTGACATTTCTCCAAAGAAGATACATAAATGGCCAATAAGCACATCAAAAGATGCTCAGTATCACTAATCATTAGGGAAATGCAAATGAGCTAGCCCTTCACACCCACTGGGATGGCTATTATAAAAACTAAAACCAAATAGAAAAATCAAGTGTTGCTGAGGGTACAGAGAAACTGGAATTCTCGTACTCTGTTCATAGGAATGTAAAATGACGCACACCCTCACTGTGGAAGGCATGGCAGTACCGCACAAGTTCAACAGAGAACTACCATATCATCCAGCAATTCTGCCTCTAGGTAAAAATACAAAAGAAAAGAAAACATAAACTCAGTTATTTGTACACCTACGCTCAGAGTTCACCTTATTCACAACAGCTAAAACCTGGAAATAACCCAAGTGTCCATTAGCAGACAAATGGATAAACAAAATGTGGTATGAACATACAATAGCATATTACTTAGCCATAAAAAGGAACGAAATTTTGATACATGCTACAACATGGATGCACCTTGAAAGCATTATGCAAAGCAAAATAAGCCAGACATAGAAGGACACATATCATGTGATTTCATTTATATGCAACAACAGGCAAATTCATAAAGACAGAAAGAAGAAGAGAGATGATCAGGGGCCAGAGGGAGGGGAGAAGCGTAATGAGTACAGATTTTATACAGAGGATAATGGAAGTTTGGGGTATAGAGTGATGAGGGTGACATAACATTGTGAATTTAATTAATACCACTGAATTATATACTTACAAACAGTTAAAATGATAATACATTATGTATATTTTGCCATCATAAAATAAAAAGCTGATGGGGGCCTCTATAGCAGATAAATCAGGTTTGATGGCTCTGGAGCCCTTTGATCAAAAGGCTATAACCAGAGATTATGTGCCTATTGCTGTGATGCAAAAGGAAACACACATAATCACCGACTAGATACTTAAAGGTGTCAAGGAATTAGGGCTGATTTTTCAGATGTGATCATGGCACTACACTTCTGTTTCTTGAGTTATCTTTGGTTAGGAACTACACTGAAAAATTTACAGATGATATAAAAAATGGTCTCTGGGATGTGCCCTAACATAGTAACACTGAGGAGAAGGGCAGGGGACTGGAATATGGATAGGACTGCGGCTGGCTTTGGGATAAAAGCTGATGAGTCCAGCTGCGGACCTACAGGGGTTCACTACACTATGCTACTTTAGACAATGGCTGAAATTTTCCATAATTAAAAAATATTAAAACAGTACACTTAAGGAATGGCACTAGGAGTGAGGAGAGAGAGGGAGATATACAACCTTCATTTCAAATCATTCTGTTTTCAGAACTTAATTCAGATTTGTTTAACAGAAAAACTAGGATAAGATGAATGCAGACTTTTGTTAGATTCCAGAATATCAGACTTAGGTGATACTATTTTTATTTTTAAGATTTTTTTTCATTTATTTGACAGAGAGAGACACAGCTAGAGAGGGAACAGGACCAGGGGGAGTGGGAGAGGGAGAAGCAGGCTTCCCGCAGAGCAGGGAGCCAGATGCAGGGCTGGACGCCAGGACCCTGAGGTCAGGACCTGAGCCATCCGGGTGCCCCCAGGGGATACATTTTACAAGGGAAAGGCAATTTTAAGACAGAGCAAACCTAAGGGCATTTAGTGGTTATTAAGCTTATGAAATTAGGGACGTCAAAAGGTAAGAGATGGAGAGAAATGTGCAAACGTGTCAATCAGTGGAGTTATTTGGAAGGGTCAGGCAAATAAATCAATAAAAAATTAAAAACCACAAACTATTTTCAAAGAAATGACCCATGGTTTTATCTTTTAAGAAAAGTAACTTCCCATATAGCCTTTACTGCTATCATGTTCAGACAGATCCCTGCTCTAGATAGACTACCGGTCAATTTTGGCAACAAGATTTTTACAACCTTTATATATTATACCTTTATCCTTCCTTATCTATGTTCTGCGCCACTTAAGTTTTATAATGGCAACTTTCAAGTAGCACAACAGATACGTGAATTCTACGGAAAAACCATACAGAGATCAGCTTTGCCGGAGCAAGAGAAAAAACTCGGCAGCCTAAGTTTAATGGTATTTAATGAACATTACAAAGACCAAGCCTTTTGAAACATAGTCTCCACCAACACATAAAGTATAGGTTTCTCAATTTTATTCTTTCTCTTACCTTTAGAGTTGCTCCCACCCAAAACGAGTAACATGTGTCTACGGGCTTATTAGGTCTTCCATGATAACCATTTTGTTGCCTCATTATACACCACCTCTTTATCCGGTTCAATTCTTTTTCTGAAAATACTTCTTCTAGTTTACCCATCAGACACAGTGATGCGATGCCACAAAAAGTCGATCCTCCTGTCAATCAAAACCACACAATACTTCACACGTCAAATCAGATGTTTAGGAAAATAGCATAAAATGGCTGGGGAAAAAAATAGTTATATATTTCTGGCAATCAGTCAAATAAATTTAGAAGATAATTAATTATACCTCTAAAATAACCATAAAGCACTGAAGTCCTCAGTATTTAGCCTTCAAATATTAATTTGATTAAAAAGACAAGAATTTAAAATAATTTAAAGCTTTAAAATATACGAGGGGAGAAAAAAGACCTTGGAGCTTAAGGAACATGTTCAAAATTACATGGTTTAATGGAAAAGTTGACCCTAAAACCTAGGACTATTCCCTGTCCAGGACTCTGTCACCCCCCATTTGACTGCATTCCCTTAAAGACCGTATAGTGCTCATGAACTGCGGTTCCATATGCCTGAGACCAGAGACTAGCTTTCACATGTAACACAGACAAGCTAGAGGCGGTAGGCAGATACGATACCTACTCAGCTTAAAAAATTTAAGGAAGGCAAATCTGAGCGAGGGACGAGGGAGAGATGGTCTTGGGGATGGGGCAGGGACCGGGGAGGCGGGGAGAGCCTATCAGGAAGGAGATGGGTGGGGAGAATCCATTCCTCATGGGAGACGGAACAATGGCCTGCAAACATTCAGATGTCCAGGTCCTAATCCCTGGAACATGCCAATGTTCCCTCCTATGGCAAAAGGGACTTTGTGTGAATGTGATTACGGATTTTGAGGCAGAGATCTGGATTATCTGGGTGGGCCCTAAATGCAACCACAAGTGCCCTTAGGAAGGGGGCAGAAGGGGATTACAGAAAGAGGCAGTGGCGTGAGCATGAAGCAGAGACCGGAGTGACCTGGCAGCACACCAGGAATGCGGGCAGCCGCCAGAAGCTGGAGAGGCAAAGGAAAAGCCTCTAGAAGCTGGAGAGGCAAAGGAAAAGCCTCCAGAAGGAACCAGCCCTGTAGAGTGCAATTCAGACTTCTGTCTTCCCGAACTGAAAGAGAACAGACAAGTGCTGTTCTATACCCCTAAGTCCACAGCAAAATGTTACAGCAGCAACAGGAAACCAATATGCTCACAAAAGTGATTCCTTTCCTCAGGAACTGAAAAGTCCATATTTGTCCACAAAGGAAAAGAAACAACACTCTCCACTGTCAAGTCCAAACAATATGAAGATATTTGTAATTCCAATGCATCATGACTTCACCTACTGATTAATTTCAGCTATAGACACGGATAGTTTATATTATGCTTCATCCTACAACTTCCCTTTTACTGTTTTAAATCCTGGATGCATTCTCTGGCAAAAGAAAAGCAAGCATTCTCTCTACAAAACTCGAGGCAGCCATCACATTAAAAAGGTCACTGTCGGGGCACCTGGGTGGCTCAGTTGGTTAAGTGACTGCCTTCGGCTCAGGTCATGATCCTGGAGATCCGGGATCGAGTCCCACATTGGGCTCCCTGCTCGGCAGGAAGCCTGCTTCTCCCTCTCTCACTCCCCCTGCTTGTGTTCCCTCTCTGGCTGTGCTTCTCTCTGTCAAATAAATAAATCTTTTAAAAAAAAAAAAAAGGTCACGATCAGTAAGAACTATTTAATCTTCAGAATTTTTCCCAGTGACTTGAGAAATCTATGTCAGTCATGAGTTAATGAGTTAACAGGAAAACAAATTTATAATAGCCTTTAAAAATAATTCCTATTAAGCAAATACCAATCTTATTTCCTCTTCAGCGACGCCCCAATTTCAATTTCTCTTTCATGACAACCTGGCCAAGACTTCAGTTATTATTACAACATTAAATTAAAAATCTCCAACAGATAACATGTGCTCATTAACTACCAAAAAGTACAGGTGCCTGGCTGGCTCAGTTGGAAGAACATGCAACTCTTGATCTCAGGGTTGTTGAGTTCCAGCCCCACACTGGGTGTAGAGCTTACACAAATAAATCAAGCTTAAAACAAACAAAAATCAAAACCCCACAAAACTACCAAAAGGTAAAGAGGCATTTAATTGTTACTCTCTTGTTAGGATTCTTTAAAGCAAATTGGCACAATTCAAAGTAAAAATACTCTCTACTTTGCCCAAATCACCAGCTTTGCACAACAGTAATTTCTAAACTAAGTCTGAGCTCTGAGTAGCCAAAAACACTTACTGCAAAGCCTATGCGATTTTATTTATTTATTTATTTATTTGCAAAGTCTATGGTTTAAGCTAAAATTCATTTACCAACATTTAGCCCTGAGGTTCTTACTTTACACAACATTCTTAAAAACTAATTCTGAAAGCCTGGGCTCACAGTATTAACTTAGGAGACTGTTAGACACAGATATAAAGAACAAGAAAAGACAGGTAACATCTTAATAAGTCAATTAAGAAATACAAAAAACTGGGCACAGGAACTCATATTCTATTTAGCATCAAAAGGGACTAAATAAGGTTACTAAAAGCTTCAAAAAATTTCAAGAATATTACATAATCACAGGAGCACCCAGGTGGCTCAGTGGGTTGAACATCCGATTGGGCTCAGGTTATGATCTCAGGGTCGGAAAGTTAAGCCCCGCCTTGGGCTTCCCTGCTCAGAGGGGAGTCTGCTTGTCTCCCCACACCCAGCTCCGCTCCTCTGCCTGTTTGTGCATGCTCTCTCTCAAATAAATAAAATCTTAAAAAAGAAAGAGAGAAAATATTACATCATTACATTAAAGTATAATACAAAACTGCTTCTCCTAAATTTCTGAATTCATCAAGAAAAGGTTAAGTTGTGTTCATCATGCCTTGGTTGAAGAAGGTATGAAAAGAACCTCTACTGAAGGCTCTTATAGCAAGTCACACTAAGGCAAGTGCAAGTAAGAGAAATAATGCACCTGCTGAATCTGTCACCTGAGGTGAGATGCTTTGGTCATACAGATCCTTCACGTGTGCAGAATACTGCCGCTGGGGGCGCCTGGGTGGCTCAGTGGGTTAAAGCCTCTGCCTTCAGCTCAGGTCATGATCTCAGGGTCCTGGGACTGAGGCCCGCATTGGGCTCTCTGCTGAGTAGAGAGCCTGTTTCCTTCGCTCTCTCTGCCTGCCTCTCTGCCTACTTATGATCTCTCTATGTCAAATAAATAAATAAAATCTTAAAAAAAAAAAAAAAAGAATACTGCAGCTGGAAGGGACCAGCGAGGTTGGTTCTAACAATCAACCTCAGTGGTCCCGGGGGCAGGAGGTGTTCCTGCCTCTAGTCCTGGATGCTAGGACTGACTTAAATTTTAACAGTGCTTAACAGGTGTAAGCTAACTTACTGCTCCCATAAGGTTTTAAAGCCCAATTTGAAGCATTCTCTTGTATTTATTTGCATGCACCAATTACAGGAAGAAGTCCATGCGCTCTGAAATATATAATTTAAGAAGTTTAACAACTGTAATTGTTTAACAATCATAATCGAAAGCTAAAAATAGGTATATAAATAAAAGTACACCATTTCACACTTAAACACCCCACGGAAAAGGTAAAGTGAGGATAATTCAAAAAGCTGAATGCTTACATGAAATTGGGGCAAAGAGCTGAATATTTCTCTTCTGGATTAAGTAGTAGAGATAGTTTTGAAGAACCATGGAATCAAAGTAATTTACCTGAACTATTACTTTTATATCATGAATCCTGAGAGGAAAAAATAGCTTTAATCCTAGCAAAGCAGAAAAATCCAACTCTTCCAAACATACAAACACTTTACCGTACAACTGTACTAACTTAAGAGACTCACTAGGCTAAAAAGGAATCCTCACATTTGATGATCACAGCCTAGAAAGGTGTTGTGTGCCTGTCTGGTTTGTAGGACAAATGGGATCTCAACTAAGCAGTTGTGGAAAAAGAGCCAATGACATGCAGCAGAAAGATGCAGCCCACAGTCAGCCTCCCAAGCTTCAGGATGTTGAATGGGAGAGAAGACGGCCACTTCAAATATTGGCTGGACAACCGCACGTCACTGGGGCAAGTGAAGTTGGACACGAATGAGGTCTGGCTTACAATGTAGCAGAGACACTAAGGCAAACAGGAAGTGTCATGAAGATGGTACGAGCCAAGTATGGCTAAAATACAGAAAAGGGAGGCATTGCTTAGGGCCGAGAGATGAGAGATGACGAAAAGTTTTAGAGAGAATGAAACAAGCCATAGGAAGACTGGCAAAACTCAGAAGGTTAGAAAAAGGGAAAAGAGGAGAAGTATGTAGAAGGGGAAGCATTTCAGGCAAGGGAAGAATGTCAGCCATGTCCCGAGGTGAAAGGCACATGAGAACATCTGAGAAACACAAGTTCTCTTCAGCCTGGGGTGCACGGAAGGGGAGGCTCATGTGTACGTCTACAAAACAAGGCTGGAAGCGGACACAGAGAACTAAAATGAGGGATGCAGAAAGGCACTGCTGAGCATGCACAGAGTTTCAAGTGGGCTACGCCACATACCCAATGATTGTATAAGCCTACTGGGGAAGTCACAACTCTGAGAAAAATGGCAATGGTACCGTGTCCACCTGGCTTGGCCAGAAGTGTTTCCCTGTGTGGTCTGCAGTCCTTTGCGCCTGAATGGGATCTGCTGGAGGGAGAGAAGCAGCAGCCACTAACCCAGCTGTGGTTCAAGGAGGTGAAAGACGAAGTCAGAGGTGCCGGGAGACTGCACCTTGTCCTGATTCTCCCACACACTTGTAATGCAAGTCCGTTTTATTGCTTGCCCTGGTAACCTAAGACTCATAGTCAGATGTGAGAGCAAGAGCCCCCATAAGACTCCTCTACCCCAGCCCCGCTCCAGCCACTCGATGCCCCTGACCTTCCAGATTCTCCTGCCAGGTCTCGTTGTCCACCTGGGCCAGACGGCTTATCACTGCCTTCCCCTTCAGGCCCTTCCTTCTCCAAATTCCCCCACAGTTGTGTACAATCTTATTCCTAGGATAAATCCTGTTTTTTTACTATTTACAGTGGTTTCACGTGTCTGATTTAATGACTCACACAAAGATGCCTACTCCCAGAGGGCTGGTGCGAGGATTAAATGAGACTAACTGGTAGCTGGCATGGAGCAGTTGCTTCATCATAAATTCTAGTCCTTTCAGTCTGGGGGCACCTGGGTGGCTCGGACGGTTAAGGGGCTGCCTTTACCTCAGGTCATGATCCCAGGGTCCTGGGATGGAGCCCCGCATCATGCTCCCTGCTCAGCAGAGAGCCTGCTGCTCCCTCTCCCTTTGCCTCTGCTGTCTACTTTTACTCTCTATGTCAAATAAATAAAACCTTTACCAAAAATATTCCAGTCCTCCCAGTCTATAGATCAAGGATTATAAACAGGTGACCTACGGGTGAACACTGGCATAACTGCAAACAAGCAAACAAAACAACCAAGCAAAACAGAACACGAGATCAAACACCCCAAATTCTGGACTTCTGGCTCCTACAAACTGAAAAACCAGTAGCTCTGGAAGTAGTTGTTCCGCATTCCTGTGGAGCAAATGCAGGCACCAGAGGAAGGAACACAAAGGATGGCTTTAAAAATGCACAGCTTGCGAAGCTGAAGGGCTACAGAGGAGGATCTGCCTGGCAGGCAGGTGGGAAGGGCACTCTGCAGTTCTGAAGCAACCGGACAGATCTGGAACAGACTTCTGGAGCCACCAGCACAGGGGTAACTAATAAAACCACCCATCAGTTCATCTCAGCACACGCCACATGTTCTAGGTGTGGGGGACATAACAGTGACTGAAATGGGCAAAGATCTCTATTCTCATGTACATACAGATAATACACACATGATAAAACACAATATAAAGAAAGACAAGGGTAGAAAAGGGGACAGATAAGGCAGTGTATGTGGGTGGTTTGCAATCTCAAAAATGATAATTAAAAGCAATCATTGGAGCCAAGACCTGAGGGATATGAAAGAGAGCCAAGTGTAAGCTAGAGGTGCGGGTGCAGGGTTCTCCATACAAAGAACAGCAAGTACAGAAGAGCCCTGAGATTTAGAAAGAGGAATGACCCTAAGGCAAGAAGAAAGGTTGGTCTAGGTAAGGGGGCGAGAAGAAGACAAAAAGGACCTAGAAACAACGCGTGAAGCAGGACAAGAGGAACCCGACGTTTCCAGAAAGTGGGGGAGAAGCTAATAGCTTCCAGGGCTTCAGGAAACACAAGGCAAAGAGTGCGACGGTGACCATGGGCTTATATATAGAAAGCTTAAGAACAAGCCACTTGTGGAGAAGAATGAAGAGTGCATTTGGACTGCTTCTCTGAAAAGAGTAACAAAAGAAAGAAAGGAAGAAGACAAAGGCTCGCAGGGGTGGTCAAACTGGAGGCTGACTTCTGAGGTGGTGCTCTTACCTGCCAGAACCGAGAGGAGAAAAGGCAGGCAGGAAAGGCCACACCAAGAGCCTCCAGAGAGAGCAGGCTCCTCAGCCTATTGAACCTCACAGCACCTACAGAACATGATGCCTGACCTGCGTGCGCTTGCTGCGGTACCCTGAGAGGGGGCTCCAGACACGCAAAGTGGGGGGGAGGGGCTGTACCTGAGCGTTCCTAGAGCCCATTCACAGGATGCCAGCCCACTGTGGCACCATGAGTAGCTGCCCTCCTTTAGAGCTCGGGTCTCAAACCCACCAAATTCAGAGAAGAGGAAGACAGACAGAAGCTTCTGGCATGAATCACAGTCCACGACTGATGATCTTGATGGGTGTAATCCTAGTCAAGTCATACAGATTTAAAATCACTACTAGATGGCTCGGCAAGATGTTTTCCTAACAGGATCTGTCAGAGAAAATCATGTTTGAGCAGCTCTCTTGTTTCATGTCCCAACAAATATAATCCCAATTTCCTGGGACGCACAGCATCCGTTCCATAGGTCTCCCGCACTGGTGACATGTCTCCTCAGCCAGAGTGCCCGTTAACACCCTCTCTAATACCAAGCAAGAGACCATGGCTTCTCGGAAATTCTCAGACACCAAGTTTCCTCTCTGTGCACCTATGGTTACCTATCCTTCCTCACCAAGTCGTGAGGACCAGTGACAGAACTACTACTGCAGCTTGCCCCAAGCCCAGTCTCATTCAAAGGTAGGCACACACGGGAATTATGGCGTCCTGATGATAGTATGACTTCAGAGGAAACACTGAGACAGTCTTCTACCTGGCCCTTCGTGATAGGCAACGACATTGAAGGAGGGAGTGAAGATGTATGAGAGGGAGAAGAACAGACAGGATAAGGTTTCTCAGGGAAGTACAAGGATATGAGGTCAAGGAATGTATGTTAAAAATATCTTTTTATACATGTTTTATAGTTTCCAAACCACTTTCCCCCCGCTAAATCTTATAATCCTAGCAACAATTTTAAAATTAAAGGAAGGTCCAATTATTTCTCGTCTTGTCAACAAGGAAAACCCTCAGAGAGATTAAGTGAGGGGCAAGGTCCCAACCAGGTGTCAGGGCTGAGGCCTGTTCTTTCTGAGATCTGTTCTTGTCACTCGCATATTGCCAGAGGGAGGCAAGCAAAGGGTGAGAACAAAGAGGAACAAAGAGGAAACGTAAGGAGTTCACTCAGAGAGCCTCCTTGATCTAGGCTCTTTCTTTTTTAAAAAAGAAACACGGCTGGGGAGCCTGGCTGGGTCAGTCAGTAGAGCATGCAACTCTTGATTCTGAGTTCAAGCCCTATGCTTGTTGTAGAGATTACTTTAAAAAAAAAAATTGAAAAGCTGCATGGCAACTTATTTACTCCTATGTGAACATACTCAATTTGAAAAACTTCAGGCTACTGATGTGCAGACAAAGTAATATCATCTCCCTATTCTGGTTCTGCCCCAAGTGGGGAAAAGGCTAAAAGGAGAAATTGTATTAATTTAGGTACTGAATAACTGCTATGTAGCAAAATGTTTTACAGCATTGACTAAGGATTATCATATTAAGAAAAGTCAACAAAATATTTTCATTTCTTCACAAATTCATCTATTCATGCTTAATATTCTGCATCTAGCTTTTCAGTGTTATGCCAAAAAAGAAAACTTGCTGTCTTCTAGCGCTATCTTAAGAAATCACCCCAGGTGGGGGTGCCTGGGTGGCTCAGTTGGTTAAGCAACTGCCTTCAGCTCAGGTCATGATCCTGGAGACCTGGGATCGAGTCCCACATCGGGCTCCCTGCTCGGCAGGAAGCCTGCTTCTCCCTCTCTCACTCCCCCTGCTTGTGTTCCCTCTCTCGCTATGTTTCTCTCTGTCAAATAAATAAATAAAATCTTAAAAAAAAAAAAAAAGAAATCACCCCAGGATATTATCATGCAGCTGACAAATAGGTAAGCTGAAAATACTAGAAAAGTACGAATATCCTAGTCTGAACATTCTCTGACCGATTACTGACCTAGAAGATGTTCAAAGTGGCATAAAATGTCAAAAGAGAGAAGTAGGCAAGACAACAAGACGGGCTGAGGCAAACTTCCAGGGTCCTCCACGTTGCAGACACCATTATGCTATTTAAAGGAACCAAAGAAACTACACGTTCATTTACTTTAAGATGTCTTACCATGAGATTCAAGTCCAGCTCCCTGTGCCAGCCCATTGTCATAGGACTGAAAAAGAAAAACATTGTTCAGTTTAATAGGGAAATGATAATAAGTAAGTCCTCATTATGTTAATTTTTGGACTCTTGATTCATTTTGGTTTCTCCCTCATATCTCCTAAAATATTCACTCTTTCTCACAAAGGATTAGTTGTAGGCATTTTCAAATACCTTGTCTTGGTCTTAGCTTATTCATCAAGTCAAATCACTAAATACACACAATAGACACAGTCTGAGACAGACTGTTCAAAGATGGCATCTCTATATTCACTTTCTACCCAATAAAAAGCTCCAACCCTTATTCTTTTCCTACTTGCAAGACTATACAAGTTTAAGGAAAATGTAAAGATGCTGTACTAATAAAATATTATAAACATGGAACAAGTCTATTTTGAGGCTTATGGGTAGCTGAGAATAGTACCTGCCTAAATGTGGATCTCCCCACATATCCTCCAAAATCAAAACAGAAGAACTATACAACTATATAAAGCCGAAACCTTAGCAAATCTGGGAGACATGTGAAAGCTTTAGATTACCTGTCTAAAGCAGGAAAAAATATCCAGTGGAAAAAAGACAGTCTCTTCAATAAATGGTGCTGGGAAAATTGGACAGCTACGTATAGAAAAATGAAACTAGACCATTCTCTTACACCACACAGAAAGATAAACTTGAAATGGATGAAAGACCTCAATGAGGGGCAGGAATCTATCAAAATCCTAGAGGAAAACATAGGCAGTAACCTCCTGGACATCAGCCACAGTAACTTCTTTCAAGAAATGTCTCCAAAGGCAAAGGAAACAAAAGCAAAAATGAACTTTTGGGACTTCATTAAAATAAAAAGCTTCTGCACAGCAAAGGAAATAGTCAACAAAACAAAGAGGCAACCCATGGGATGGGAGAAGATATTCGCAAATGACACTACAGACAAAGAGCCGATATCCAATATCTATAAAGAACTCCTCAAACTCAACAACCAAAAAAAAGATGATCTCATCAAAAAATGGGCAGCAGACATGAGCAGACACTTCTCCATAGAAGACATACAAATAGCTAACAGACACATGAAAAAATGTTCATCATCATTAGCCACAAGAGAAATTCAAATCAAAACCACATTGAGATACCATCTTATACCAGTCAGAATGGCCAAAATTAACAAGACAGGAAACAGCAAGTGTTGGAGAGGCTGTGGAGAAAGGGGAACCCTTTTACACTGTTGGGAATGCAAGTTGGTGCAGCGGCTTTGGAAAACAGTATGGAGATTCCTTAAAAAATTAAAAATAGAGCTATCCTATGACCCTGCAATTGAACTACTGGATATTTACCCTAAAGATACAGATGCAGTGAAAAGAAGGGCCATATGTATACCAGTGTTCATAGCACCAATGTTCACAATCGCCAAACTGTGGAAAGAGCCAAGGTGCCATTCAACAGGTGAATGGTAAGGAAGATGTGGTCCATATATACAGTGGAATACTACGCCTCCATCAGACAGGATGAATACCCAACTTTTGTAGCAACATGGATGGGACTGGAGGAGATTATGCTGAGTGGAATAAGCCAAGCAAAGAAAGACAAGTATGATATGGTTTCACTTACTTGTGGAGCACAAGGAGTAACATGGAGGACAGTGGGAGAAGGAAAGGAAATGTGAACTGGGGTAAATCAGAGAGGGAGATGAAGCATGAGAGACTCTGGACTCTGAGAAACATACTGAGGGTTTTGGAAGGGAAGGGGTGGGGGGATAGGGGAGCCTGGTGGTGGGTATTGAGGGGATGAATTGCATGGAGCACTGGGTGTGAGGCATAAACAATGGATCTTGGAATGAAAGAATAAAATAAATTATTTAAAAAATAAATAAAATAAATTACTTGTCTATAGAAAAATAAACCTCAAATCCCAGCAAGCTGCCTCTCCCACTCTTGACACCCTTTTGTAGAGAGCAAGGGAAGTCTATGGAAAATTAGGATGAAGTGAGAGGGGTAGCCAACGGTAGGCAAGAAACGGATCTAAAATTACCACTGGGGGGAGAAGGTCCACCCTAAGAGCAAAATATAGGCAGTTCTTGCTTTGTGTAGTTCTGATACACACAAATTCCGGGTACCATTCCTTAGCTAAACAACACAATATGGTCCTATTTCCGCAACCACAGTATATTAACTAATTAACTATGAGCAACTGCACAAGAGTGCAAACCTGCTGCGAGCACCTCAGTTCACAGATCACTACATGAACGACAGACGTACATCATAATCAGTAACCAGACCACCACCTTTCTCAGAATCTGTTAGTGACCAGTCAGTGCACATGTTGTTCAGTTCATGCATAGACAGCAAACTGTATGATTGTGTTGTCTCTTCCTCTGTCTTAGTAATAAACCCACAGGACATTCTCTGAAAAGGCAGAACCGAAAGAACAGACTGGCCACCAAATCAAGAAATGAGAAGCAGCACCGTGAGAAGTGAAACTAAGTTCAAATACAGAGTTACAGAAAAAAACGGCTGCTTCGGGGAAGGCTGCTGGCGCTGCCGTCGGAAGAACTAAGTGAAGGCAGGTATCTGTGAGGGTGAGGACTGTGGCTGTGACGCAAAGGGAGAGGATGCTGCCCAAACACTTCCTAGGACTCCCTGGAGATGTTTCACAATGATGAAAACACAAAGGAGAAAGTGTCAGAAACTGTTATAAACTTAGGAAAGAGTCTGATCATTTACCGAGACAGAAAAGATGTTCCTTCCCCATCCTAAGTTATGTAAGGAAACAAGGCAAACACTGTCCAAACTACTTCACATATATACATCCATAAATATGAAGTATATATATTTCATACATACACACACACATTTAAAGATTTTATTTGATTTGACAAAGACAGACAGAGAGAGGGAATATAAGCAGGCAGAGAGGGAGAGAGAGAGAAGGAGGCTCCCCACCGAGCAGAGAGCCCGATGTAGGGCTCGATCCCAGGACCCCGGCATTAGGACCTGAGCTAAAGGCAGATGCTTAACAACTGAGCCACCCAGGCACCCTATATACATGTGTTTTTGGTTTTTTTAAAACAAAGTAAACACTTTAACTCTCAATATTTCTAATGTTTTAACATTACAATGTACTATAAAGACTGGTGGTCCACTTAAAACTTCCCTGTATGCACATATATGACTCCAGAGAGCTTGTGATGTGATGGCAAAAAGCTGCACAGCCCCCAGAGCAGCAGTGATCTCCCCATGATGACTCAGATCCTGGGCTGCACGTCAGCCAGTACAGCCACAGTCCCCATCATGGGCTGGCCCCACCATGCCAAGTGAGCATGGCTGGGACTGCATGAGTTCTGGAACAACAGAGCGCTGACCACATGGAAAAGACTTCAGAGGGTGCTCAGAGGGCACAACTTTGATATGGGGAAGACAGTTAGTGGGGAAGAGAGACGGGCCCTCCAAAGATCAGGTAATAAAGGACACCAAAGGAGCAACATACACAGACGTGAGAAACAACAGAACTTCTCTCCTACCAGAAAATCACAAAACACACACTTTCCCCAACATGGGAAAAAAACCCAAAATCAAACCCCAAACAAACTCATTAAGGAAATCATACTTTGTTAACTGAAAAGACTCGTAAACAGAAATTTTTCTAAGAAAAGAACATCCACAAAATGATGAAACAAAGAAACAAATCTATATAAAGTAACTCTGAAATGAAAACACAGCAAATGGAATGAAAACAGCTCCGTGTATGAAAATCTGCCCCTGCCTCCCCAAAACGGCCATAAAGCCGAAGAAAACTGTAATACAGCAGTCCAGACTCAGCTGTGTATTATCAAGCAAGCAACTGGCGGGGTGCCTGGGTGGCTCAGTTGGTTGGGCGACTGCCTTCAAGCCCCACGTCGGGCTCCCTGCTGGGCGGGAAGCCTGCTTCTCCCTCTCTCACTCCCCCTGCTTGTGTTCCCTCTCTGGCTGTGTTTCTCTCTGTCAAATAAATAAAAAAAATCTTAAAAAAAAAAAAAGCAAGTAACTGGGAATATGAAAAGGAAACTGAAAGTTAAAAATAGAAAGGACAAACAGTAGGAAGAAATAAACAGAGTTCAATGACTTCAGGAAAGAAATGGAAAAAAATAAGGAATAAGAAAACCAAGAAATAAAAAGAAAAGACAATAAGGGACACCAGTAAAAAGGCAGAAAACAGCCAAGAGACTACAACTAAGATACAACAGTAAAAAGGGTCAGAGAGAAAGTGACTGAAATCAAAGACAAGCAAAGAAGAAAGTATACACAGAACTGGAGTTCCTACAGGAAAAGCAAACTGGAACTCGGGGTGAGCAAACTGAGCTGCAGGCTACAGGTGCCTGAGCCTGCTTCTATAGTGTCCTCGAGTGAAGAAAATCGCCAAGCACACTCATAAAAAAAGAAATAAAAATTAAAAATAAATACACTGAAAGCTCATTCTTCACCCAGCAGACTGATAAAAATTAAAGAGGATGACAACACCCTGCTTTGGCGAGGTGGTATGGAAACAGAAACTGGTCCACTCTGTTTAGACAGAAAATGGCCAATGTCTAGTAAAATTACATATGCATTTACCTTTTGATCCAGCAAGCGCACTACTTGGAATTTACTCGGAATCTATCTCCAAAAATACATAAATGCATATATAGATGGTTATTAATTTCAACATCGTTTGGTTTTGGAAAATATGTGTTCCATGTACAGAGTAGCTCAAAAAACTAGGTACATGCGCAATGGAGTCCTACTATGAAACTAAGTGTCTATAGTGTGCTACCTGGTGAGGAAGAAGGAAGGAGAAACAAATGTACATACATACCTTCTCACCAAGAGCAAATACAGGAAGGCCAAAGCAAATACTAATGAGACTGGTTCCCTACAGAGGGAACAGAACAAGGTGGCAAATATGGGAGTGAGGAAGGGGGACAAGAGAGAAGGGACAGGAGGTGAGGAATAAGATAGCTTGGAATATCCCTTTTTGTGCAGTTCTGACTTTCAGAATCAAGTCAATATTTCATATTAAGTAAATTTTTAAAAATCAACAACATTGGGGGGAAAACCCTAAAATGGAGCCCAAACACAAACTTAGCTGTATTTTTTTTTTAATTTTATTTACTTATTAGAGAGAGAGAGAGAGAGACAGCTAGAAAGGTAACACAAGCAGCGGGAGTGGGAGAGGGAGAAGCAGGCTTCCCGCCGAGAAGGGAGCCCAATGTGGGGCTCGATCCCAGGACTCCAGGATCATGACCTGAGCTGAAGGTGGGCGCTTAACAACTGAGCCACCCAGGCACCCCAAACTCAGCTGTATTTATTTTTATTTATTTATTTATTTAAAAAAATATTTTACTTTATTTATTTGACAGAGAGAGAGATCACAAGTAGGCAGAGAGAGAGGAGGAAGCAGGCTCCCTGCTGAGCAGAGAGCCCAATGCGGGCCTCGATTCCAGGACCCTGAGATCATGACCTGAGCCAAAGGCAGAGGCTGTAACCCACTGAACCACCCAAGCGCCCAACTGGCTGTATTTAAAATAAAAAACATAACCATACTAAAGGGGGGGAGGGGATAAAAGAAGTAAATCTTTTTTTTTTTTTAAACAGTTGTTTTTTAAGTAATTTCTATACCCAATGTGCGGCTTGAAATCACAGCCACATGAATAAAGAGGGGCATGTTCTACCCACTGAGCCAGCCAGGAGCCTGTCAAGTATTTCTTAAATATGGGATTTTGACGATATAGCCTCAGGTTCAAACAAAAAGAGCCAATGTCTCCTGGATATAGGAAACCAGACTGCTCACAGACTGCTTACAAAAAGAAAAAAGGAAGGAAGAGAAAAAAAGAACTACAGTGCTGGACTAAAATCTGAGTTATCAATTAGACTCATGGTTTTTAATACACATAGATAAAGAAACAGAGGGGAGTAGATGCGTATGGGGAGAGAGTTCTGTGCACAGACACACGCATACACACATATCTTAGCTCAGCCTGCTGAGAGAGGGACTAGAAGCCATGACACCCCAACACCAGTGAGTGCAGCTATGGTGCCCAAATCCCCCTTTCTATACACCACCATCCTCCAGTAGGAACCACGGCTCCTTGCCAAAATGATGGATTCAAGGGCTACAGCTAGGAAAGGAAAATGGGTACCTGGAAAATCTTGTGCCAGAAAGCCAACTGCTGCTCAAAGAACGAAGAGGGTGAGCCAAAAAAAGGCACAAGCGTCTGCTTGAAGGAGCTTGCACTGGCTGAATCTGAGACAATGTGACAATGAGAGTAAGTAATAACAGTAACAGGTAAGAGGACACTGGATAAGACAAGAACTTAGAGCTCAAAAGGACAGAGACAGATGTGAAGAGAAAGCCTTCTCTAAAAGCAGAAGGAATGACATAGCTAGAAAATCGTCTACTGCATACCACCATAGGTAGATAAAAGTTTGATGCAGGACAGGTTATTTAAGAGTCTCCAAATGCAGCGCCACAAGATACCAAACAGCGACAAGCCAAGAAATGCTAACTTTAGAGAGAAGTATATGGCGGACGCCATCTTAACCAGTGATCCAAAGTCACCATCATGGGCAGCAGGGCAAACCGACAGACTGTATGTCCAAATACGACACACTGAGACGAACCCCGTGTGACTGCTGGGGCAGTCACGCCAAAACACACATCACCCATCCTTCTACCGAACAGAAACCTCCTTTCCCTCTGAAACTTCTCAAAGGGCCTGTTCTTTCTGCTCCACGAGCTCTCCAAAATTTGGGCTATTGCAGATTGTACAAAATCTGATCCCTATCCACACATTCAGGTAAAAAAATGTCATTCCTCTAAGAACTTAATTTTCATTTTGAAATACTAACTAGTAAAAGTTGAATTAACAGCCTGAAATAGGGGCGCCTGGGTGGCTCAGTCGGTTAAGCGACTGCCTTCAGCTCAGGTCATGATCCCGGAGACCCGGGATCGAGTCCCACATCGGGCTCCCTGCTCGACAGGAAGCCTGCTTCTCCCTCTCTCACTCCCCCTGCTTGTGTTCCCCCTCTGGCTGTGTTTCTCTCTGTCAAATAAATAAAATCTTTAAAAAAAAAAAAAAAAAAAAAAAAAAACAGCCTGAAATAGTCTCATCTATAAAACGACGACGTCAGATCTGGGAACTAATAAACCTGGGAAGCAACATTTCTCCATCTCAGTTTCATGTAAGAGCTGAAAAAGTAGAGCAAAGGAGAATTCTGGCTGAGACTAAGCTTTCCTTACTACTGCCAATGAAAAGATTAAGTT
>PITA01013928.1:0-55568 GCA_004023965.1 Spilogale gracilis
TTTTTTTAGCATGGAGCATTTCTTTAATGACTATAGCCATCTAAGATTGTTTATGGAACAAAGTAGTAGGTGCTCAATCAGTGTTTTTGAATAGATGTTTTTGAATAAATGGATGAACATACTTTCTTCCATTTGGAAAGTTGTTTAATGAATCTACACATAAGGGGGCAGAAGATGGTTAAAGAGGGGCGCCTGGGTGGCTCAGTTGGTTGAGCGACTGCCTTCAGCTCAGGTCATGATCCCAGAGACCCGGGATCAAGTCCCACATCGGTCTTCCTGCTCGGCGGGGAGTCTGCTTCTCCCTCTCTCACTCCCCTTGCTTGTGTTCCCTCTCTGGCTGTGTTTCTCTCTGTCAAATAAATAAATAAAATCTTTAAAAAAAGAAAAAAAAGAAAATGATTAGTGAATAAAACCACAAATATTACAAAGAGATTTTGTTGGAAAAGCAACATAAGAATTAAGCAGAATAAATAACTTCTGAATATTGAGAGACAGTGTTTCCAGATGGCACCCAGATCAGAAGTCATTGTTTATTTGACAATAATAATAGAACTCAAAATCTCTCTCCTGCCACGGAAGAGAAAGAAGGCAAGGCACCTGCAGCAGTCATTTTAGTGCGGGGAAAGGAGTTACATTTGTTGCATGTGTGTAATTCCGGGAAGAAAAAAAAATCCTAAAAGAGGCAAAAATAGCTAGAGCTTCAGAGAAGGCATTCGTCTCCACTGCAAAAGACAGGCTGAGAATTCTCTGCAGCTGGTTGTGTTGGTAAGAGAGAGAAAACAGCCTGACCAGATCAGCAAGGCTGCTTATGAGCTGGCCACTTCCTCACACCGTCCCCCAGGCCACAGGGCCTGTGCACATGTCGTCTGCCCAAAGAGGTGGATGGGAGAGGGCATCCCAGCTTCCCTGGGAGGTCTCTGCATTTCCACTCCGCTTTGCAGGCTCAGTCAAAACGTCTCCTATTAACTGTGAAGTCTCTTCCTCTTTTGTGTGTCCATAGCACAATCATGCTGCTGGTACAGATCTGATCATATTGTTATAGTTTTCTGTTTATATTTGGGTTTCCTCATGAGACTGAGTTCCGTGAACATGTAGGCTGAATTTGATTGATTGTTATTGCCAAAGACATGGCACACCCTTATATTTATAGGAGTTAAATTATCCTTCCAAGTAAGCTTGATGAATAAATCAGAATTTGAAGACATATCTGAGAATATCTGAGTTTATCTTAATGTAAAGTTGTCTCCTCAAGCTAAAGGTGAATTATTCTGCAAAGTTTCAGTAAAGACTTTGGTTTGTTTTTGTAAAACCATACAGTATTTCTTGAAACTGGAACACTTTCCTTTCTTGTAACTCTTAACTCAGGAATTAAAAATAATAATTTGAGTAATTCTTCTTTCCTAGTCTCAGTATTTTAATATTTGTTTTTTTTAAAGTGTATTTTTTAGAAATTTTAGGGTTACAGTATAACTGAGAAGAGAGTAGGACAGTGAGTCCCTATACGTCCGTCCCTAGTTCCCTTATACACATCTTGTATTACTCTTGTACATTTGTTACAGTCAGTGAAACAATACTGTTAAGATTAACTAAAGATCATAGTTTATTCAGATTTCATTACTTTTCACTTGATGTCCCTTTTCTGTTTCAGAATTCCGTCCCATACACAACAGATATAACAGTATATATAGTTGTCATCGCTCCTTAGTCTCCTCTTGGCTGTAACTGTTTTTCTGATTTTCCTTTTTTTATTTTTTAATTACCTTGATAGTTCTGAGGAATACTGGTTAAGTATTTTTTGTAAGATGTCCCTCTAATGTAATTTGTCTACATTTGTCTCATGAATAGACTTGTATCATGGGTTTTGCAGAAGAGGACCCCAGAGGTAAATTGTTATTCCATCAGGACATATCAAGAGTATTTACGATCCACCTGATGTATCATGCCGACCTTGATCTTGATCACCTGGCTGAGGTACTGTCAGGCTTCTCCACTGTAAGCTTACTGTTTCCCTCCTTTCTGTACCGTCGTCTCTGGAAGGAAGTCACACATGCAATTCACATTTAGGGAGTGGGAATTTGTGCTCCTCTTCCTTAAGGGTGGAGTATCTGTCCTCTGGGACAAATTATCTGGGCTTCTTTTGCATGAGAGACATTTATTCTCCCTAACCTATTTACTTATATAATTATTTAATTTATTTCTATCAGCATGTACTCATGTATATTCATTTATACTTTCAGTTATATTACAATACAACTTTATTTTATTCCTTGATTGCTTCAGCCTTGGCCATTGGAATCTGTTTCAGTTAGTTCTTATGTCTCTTTGATATAAATACATCAGTTGTGAAGTTTTGTTTGTGTCTGTATTTATATTTGAGCACTTGTTTACTTTCTGGGACTACAAAATACTTCAGTCCCCTCTTCTTTTATAATTCCTGTCCCAGTCCTAGAATCAGGTAGGTAGTTCTCCAAGTAGTCCTGGTTCTTTCAACTGGAGAATGGTATTAGAAACCAGGATTTTACTACTGGGTGTGCTAGTTGATAATGGAGTGTAATTGTTTGTAGGCCCTTTCACCTGACCCAGCAAGGTAATATACGTGGGAATACACACACACACACACACACACACACACACACACATCACATACATATACATATATATAAACATATCCATCTGTGTCTATATGAAATTAGACATGAATTATTATGAATATCTTCAACATTAACCCATAAGCATATTGATCATTCTAGCCTCTTTACTTGCTTATCTGTTATTTCCTACTCCAACAGTGAGAAACCTGTCATCATCCATAATACATTTACTTAATTTTTCCAGGACACCCACATAACAGCATCAGGACCCACACTCCTGTGGGAAATAACTTTTAATGAGAATACAGTGCTTATGTGCAATTCCTTTTGTCTTTAGTCTTACAGATTCCACTCTTTTCCAAAAATACCTAGGTCATCACATAACCCCTCAACTCCTTTACTGAAATTGTTTCATACTTCTTAGTTAGACTTTTTTTTTTGTCACAGTCTGCATTCTATCCTAGATTCTCCTACTTCCTAAGTGATTTTTTAATTTGTAAACAGTAAGTCTCACTCCCTATGCTATAAAGTTCCATGGGTTTTGACACACTCATTATGTCATGAATCCTCTACTCGCAGTATCATACAGAAAGTTTCCCTGCCCCAAATATCCCCTCTTCTTCACTTATTTATACCTCCCTCCTATTCTCAAACTTGACAGTCCTCAATCTTTTCACTGTCTCTATAGTTTTCCCTTTCCAAAAAGTGTCACATAATTGTAATCATATATTACGCAGACTATTCAGACTGCCTTACTTCACTTAGTGATACGCATTTTAGGTTTATCCATGTCTTTTTGTGGGTTGATGACTCATTTCATTTTTCCCCTCTTTTGATGAATATTTATTGCACATTTATTATGTCATATATATTGCAGTAAAGCACACATAACATCAAATTTACCATTTTAGTAATTTTTAATTATACAATTCAGTGGCTTTAGGCACATTCCCATTGTTGCACAACCATCATCACTATCTATTCCCAAATCTTTTCCAACATCTCCAAGTGAAACTATGTACCCATTAGACAATTAACTCCTCATTCTGCTTTCTCTCAGCCCATAGTAACCCTCTATGAATTTGTCTATTCTAGGAAACTCATATGAGTGAGATCATTTAATATTTGTCCTTTTATATCTAGCTTTTTTCACTTACTATGTTTTCATGGATTGCCTATGTTGTGCATGCATCAGAACTTCATTCATTTTTAAGGCTGAATAATATTCCATTGTATATGTCTGTCATATTTTGTTTATTTGCTCATCTGTTGATGGACACTTGGGTTGATTTTGCCTTTTTGGCTATTGTAACTAATACTACTGTAAATATTAGTGCTCATTTAATTACTGAATAACATCTTATTATATGGTTGTTGTATCACATTTTATACATTCATCTATTGAAGGACATTTTGGTTGTTTCCAGGGCTTGGAAATTATGAATAAAGATATAAACATTTGCATGGATTTTTGTGTAAACATATGTTTTCAAATAAGTTAGATGAATGCCTAGGATTGCAGTTGTTTTATCATATGGTGAGAATATGTTTAGCTTTGTGAAAACTGCCAGTCTTCCAAAATGGCTGTACCATATGCATTTCCACCAACAATAAGTAAAATTTCTGTTGTTCCACAACCTCACCAGTATTAATATTGTCAATATATTGGATTTAAGCCTTCCTAATAGATATATGTTGGTATCTTATTGTTTTAATTTTGCAATTTCTTAAGAATATGTGATGTTCAATATCTTTGATATGCTTATTTGTCATCTGCATGCTTTGTTTAAGCAGGTATCCGTTCAGATCTTTTGTCCATTTAAAAATTGAGTTGTTGGGATGCCTGGGTGGCTCAGTTGATTAAGCCGCTGCCTTCAGCTCATGTCATGATCCTGGAGTCCTGGGATCAAGTCCCACACCTGGCTCCCAACTCCGCAGGGAGCCTGCTTCTCCCTCTGACCTTTTCCCCTCTGATGCTCTCACTCTCTCTCTCAAATAAATAAATGAAATATTTTTTAAAAATTGAGTTGTTTCTTATTAAGTATTTTTATTATTGTTAAGTTTTAAGAGTTCTTTGTATCTTTTGTACGTAATTTCTGTATCATATATTTCTTCCCACACTGTGGTTTGTTTTTTCAGTCTTTTCCACAGGGTAGATATTTCTAATTTTAATAAGGTTCAAATTACCAATTTTTTCTTTCATGGATCAGTTTTTTGGCATTGTATTAAAAAACTTATTGTCAAATCTAAGATCAACTAGATTTTTGCCTATGTTTTCTTCTAGAAGTGTTATAGTTTTGCAGTTTACTTTTAGATCTATGATCCATTTTGAGTTAATTTTTGCAAAGGGTGAAAATCCTATATCTAGATTAGTTTTTCCTTTGCATATGAATGTGCACTTGTTCCAGTACTTGTTCTAATACCATTTATTGAAAAAGTACCCTTTCCCCACTGAATTGTCTTTACTTCTTTGTCAAAATTCAGTTTACTTTATTTTTGTAGATCTGTTTCTGGGCTCTCTGTTCAGTCCCACCGATTTATGTATCTACTATGCTGCATTGATTGTTACAGATTTACAGTAAGTCTTGGAGTTAAATATCAGTCCTCAAATTTCCTCCTCCCCTCTCTTCTCCCTTCCCCCACCCATAGCCTTTCTTCTTCTGAATTGCGTTTGCTGTTCTCAGACTTTTGCCTTTCCTATAAACCTAAGAATCAGTTTGTGCATCTCTACAGAAGAGTTTGCTTTGAGTTTGGTTGGAATTTCATTGAATCTATAGATCAAGTTGGTAAAATCGACGTCTTGGCAATACTGAGTCTTTCAATCCATAACATGATATACCTCCCCAATTAGTTAGATCTTCTTTGATGTCTTCATTCTTTATGTTTCTTTGTTCTGAAGTTTGTTTGTCTGACATTAATAGAGCTATTCCAGTTTTCTTTTGATTAGTATTAACATTGGTATTAACATTATTAGTATATCTTTATCCATCCCCGATCTACATCTTTATATTTAAAGTGGATTTCTTGTGGAAAACTTTATAGCTGCATCTGGCTGTATTTACTCCGAAAATTTCTGACCTTTAAGTGTTCTCCAGAATGGCTGCAACCAGTTTTCATTCCCACCAACAGTGCAAGAACTTTCTCTTCTCTTTGCATCCTTGTCGAACCTGTTGTTTCTTGTGTTTTCAATTTTAGCCATTCTGATGTATGAGGCGGTGTCTCACCCTGGTTTTGGTTTGTGGCCCCCTGGTGACGAGTGCATCTTTACAAGTGTCTTCAAGTCTTCTGGATGTCTTCTTCAGAAAAGCGTCTATTCATTGTCATTCTCCCATTTCTTAACTACATTATTTGTTTTCTGGATGCTGGATTTAATAAACACTTTATAGATTTTGGATACTAACCCTTCATCAGATATGTTATTTGCATTTGCAAACTTCTCCCATTCTGTAAACTGCCTTTTAGTTTTGTTGATTGTTGCGTTCATGGTGCAGAAGCTTTTCATCTTGATGAAGTCCCAATAGTTCATTTTGCTTTTGTTTCCCTAGCTTCCAGCAACATGTCTAATAATGCTGAGGTCAAAGAGGTTTCTGCCATATTATCCTAAGATTTTGATGGTTTTCTGTCTCACATTTAGATCTTTTATCCATTTTGACTTTATTTTTTATATGGTATGAGAAAGGGGTCCAATTTCATTCTACATGTGGCTTTCAAGTTTCTACAACACTATTTTTTGAAAAGACTGTCTTTTCTCCCTGGGATATTCTTTTCTGCTTTGTTGAAGATTAGCTGACCAGAGAGTTAAGGGTCCATTTTTGGGTTCTCTGTTTTATTCCTTTCATCCTAGTGTCTGTTTTTGTGCTAGTACCATACTCTCTTGATGACTACAGTTTTGTAATATAGTTTGTAATCTGGAATTATGATGCCTTTAGTTTTAATCTTGTTTTTTTAGAATTGCTTTGGCTACTTGAGGTCTTTTGTGGCTCCACACAAATTTTAGGATTATTTGTTCTAACACTGTGAAAAATACTGGTGGTATTTTGATTATATTAAATGTGTAGATTGCTTTGGGTAGTATTGACATTTTAACAATGTTTGTTCTTCCAATCCATGAGCATGGAATGCTTTACCATTTCTCTATGTCCTCTTGAATTTCTTTCATATGTGTTCTATAGTTTCCAGAGCACAGATCCTTTACCTCCTTAGTTATGTTTATTCCTTAATACCTTATTGTTTTTGGTGCAATTGCAAATGAGACTGACTTCTTGATTTCTTTTTTTGCTACTTTGCTATTGGTATATAGAAATGCAACAAATTTCTGCACATTGAATTTATATCCCACAACTTCACTAAGCTCATGAATTAGTTCTATTTTGTGGCATCTTTTGGGTTTTCTACAGAGAGTATCAGTCATCTGCATATAGTGAAAGTTTGACTTCTTCTTTGCCAATGTGCGTACATTTTATTTTATTTTATTTTATTTTATTTTACTTATTTATTTTATTATTTCATTATTTTTGTTGTCTGATTGCTGAGGCCAAGACTTCCAGGATGATTTTAAATGGTAATGGTGAGACTGGACATCCTTGTCTTTTTCCTGACCATAGGAGAAAGGCTCTCAGGTTTTCCCCATTGAGGATATTAGCTGTGGGTTTTTGTATTAGGCCTTTATGATATTCAGTTGTGTTTCACCTATCCCTTCTTTGTTGAGGGTTTTTGTCAAGAAGGGATGATATAGGACACTTGGGTGCCTCAGAGAGTTAAGCCTCTGCCTTCAGCTTAGGTCACAATCTCAGGGTCCTGGGACTGAGTCCCACATCGGGCTCTCTACTCAACAGGGAGCCTGCTTCCCCCTTTTTCTCTGCCTGTTTGTGATCTCTCTCTGTCAAATAAATAAATAAATCTTTAAAAAAAAATAAGGGATGTTATATTTTGTCAAATGCTTTTATTGCATTTATTGACAAGACCAGATGTTTCTTATCCTTTCTTTTATTAATGTAGAGTATTACACTTGTTGATTTGTGAATATTGAATCACCCCTGCAACCCAGAAATAAATCCCACTAGATTGTAGTGAATAATACCCCTCTTTTTTTTTTAATGTACTGTTGAACTCGATTTGCTAATATTTAATTAAGAATTTTCACACCCATGTCATCAGGGATATTGGCCTGTAATTCTCCTTTTTAGTGGAGTCTTTGTCTGGTTTTGGAATCAAGGCAATGCCAGTTTCAAAGAATGAGTTTGGAAGTTTCCTTCCATTTTTATATTTTGGAACAGTTTGAGGAGAATAAGCATTATCTCTTCTTTAAATGTCTGGTAGAATTCCCCTGGGAATCGATCTGGTGCTGTTCTTTTGTTTGTTGAGAGATTTTTGGCTACTGATTCAATTTCTTTCTTTCTTTCTTTCTTTCTTTCTTTCTTTCTTTCTTTCTTTCTTTCTTTCTTTCTTCTTTCTTTCTTTCTTTTTTTTTTGATAGGAAGAGAGACAGAGAGGAGGGGGAGGGGCAGAGGGAGACGAGAGAGAGACTCTTACACAGGCTTCATGCTCAGTGCAGAGCCCAACACAGGGCTCAGACTCACAACCCTGAGGTCATGACCTGAGCCTAAATCGAAATTCAGACACCTAACTGAATGAGTCACCTAGGCGCCCCATTTTACTTTTTTTAAAAAAACTAATCACTGATTCAAGTTCTTTGCTGGTTATGGGTCTATTCAAATTTTCTATTTCTTCCTGTTACAGTTTTAGGGGTTTGTAGGTTTCTAGGAATTTTTCCATTTCTTCCAGTTTGCCTAGTTTGTTGGCATATAGTTTTCCAGAATATTCTCCTATAATTGTATTTCTGTGATGTTAGTTGTGATTTCTCCTCTTTCATTCATGATCTTTATCTATTTAGGTCTTTTCTTTCTTCTTTTTGATAAGTCTGCCTAGGGGTTTACCATGTTATTAGTTCTTCCAAAGAACAAGGCCTTAGTTTCATTAATCCATTCTATTGGTTTTGTTTGTTTGTTTCTATACTACTTATTTTCTGCTCTAATCTTTATTATTTATCTTTCTCTGCTGACTTTAGGCTTTATTTGCTGTTTCTTTTCTAGCTACTTTAGGTATAAAGGTTGGTTGTGTATCTGAAACTTTTCTTGCATCCTGCGGTAGGCTGGAATTGCAATATTCTTCTCTCTCAGGACTGCCTTGGCCACATCCCAAAGGTTCTGGCTGCTGTGTTTTCATTTTATTTGCTTCCATTTTTTAAATTCTTTTTTAATTTCCTGGTTAACACATTCATTCCTTAGTAGAATGTTTTTTAACCTTCATATTTTTGTGGTTTGTCCAATTTGTTTATTAGTTCTAACAGGTTTTTTTTTGGTGAAGTCTTTAGGGTTACCTATATAATATTGTGTAATCTGCAAGTCAAGACATTTTTATTTCTACAATTCTGATTTGGATGCCTTTATTTCTTTTACTTGCTTAATGGCTCTGCTAGGACTTCAGGTACTATGTTGAGTAAAAGTAGTGAGAGTAGAGATCCTTATTTTATTTCTGATATTAGGGAGAATTTTTTCAACTTTTCACCATTGAGTATGATGTTAGCTGTAGGCTTGTCATATATGGGCTTTATTATGTTGACGTACGTTCCCTCTCTACCTAGTTTGTTGAGATTTTTTATCATGAAAGGATGTTGAGTTTTGCTAGTTGAGTTTTTTGCATCTATTGAGATGATCATATAACTTTTGCCCTTCATTTTTTTAAAATGTAGAATATCATACTGACTGATTTGAAAATATTGAACCATCCCTGAATCCCTTGAATAAATCCTACTTGATCACAGAGTATAATACTTTTAAAGTACCATTGAATTTGGTTTGCTAATATTTTGTTGAGGACTTTTGCATCTCTGTTTAGAAGCGATATTGGCCTATAATTTTTTTTCTTATAGTGTCCTTGACTCGTTCTGGTATTGGGGTAATGCTACCTTAATAAAATGAGTGTAGAATGTTTCATTTTTATTTTTTGAAAGACTGTGAGAAGGATTGGTATTAATTGTTCTTGAAATGTTTGTTATATTCACCAGTGAAGCCATCTGGTCCTGACTTTTCTTTGTAGGCAGGCTTTTGATTACTGATGTACTCTCCTTACTAGTTAAAAGTTGGTTCAGATTTTCTATAACATTGTGATTCATTCTTGGTATGTTGTATGTTTCAAAGAATTTATTCATTTCCTCTAGGTTGTTCAATTTTTTGTATTATAATTGTTCAGTAGTAGTCTGCTATGGTTTTTTGTATTTGTGTGATATCAGTTGTAATGTCTCCTCTTTCATTTCTAATTTTATTTATTAGCATCCTCTTTGTTTCTCTATAGGTTTATCTAAAAATGTGTCTATTCTGCTTGTGTTTTCACAAACCCAGTTCTTCTTTTCGCTGATCTTTTCTATTATCATTGTAGCTCTATTGCATTTACTTTCACTGTGATATTTATTTCCTTTCTACTTCAGATTTAGTTCATCTTTCTTTTTTTTATAGTTTCTTGAAGTAGAAAGATAGGTTATTTATTCAAGCTCTACTTTTTTTCTCAGTGTAGCTGTTCTTATCTGTAAACTTCTCTCTTAGCACTACTTTTGCTACATTTCATAAGTTTTGGTTATTGCATTTTCATTTCATGTCTCAAGATATTTTTTTATTTCTCTTTTGATTTATTTTTGACCATGAGTTTTTCAGGAGGATGTTGTTTAATTTTCACTTATTTCTGAATTTCCTTATTTCCTTTTTGCGTTTGATTTCTAGTTTCACACCATTGTGGTTGCAAAAGATACTTGGAATGATTTCAATTTCTTAAGTTTATTAAAGCTTATTTTGTGGCTTAACATATGAGCTATGCTGTAGGATAGTTCATGTGTGCTTGAGAAGAATGTGTATTCTGCTGCTATTATTGGTCTAATATTCTATATATATCTGTTAGGTCAATCTGGTCTAACATGTAATTTAAGTTGTTACCTTGTCAATCTTTTGTCTGGATGATCTATCCATATTTGAATGTAGGTATTGAAGTTTCCTACTATTATTGTATTGCTGTCTATTTCTCAGATCCATTTATATTTGCCTTATACATTAGGTGTTCCTATGTTGGGTGCATATTTACTAATGTTTTATCTTTTGATGAACTGATCTTATCATTACATAATAATCAGTCTCCAGATGTACACTACATTAGAAAATCAGACCCAAAGGCAGCAGATTTTGAAATATTCAGATGGATCCCTTTGAAGGAATAATTGGGAGACAAGCTTTTTTGCCTACTGCCTCAGCACTGAGTCTTGAGCAGTAGCCAGTTATAAACTCTTCATTTTGCAGCAGTCTTTTGGGCCTTGTGAATAGAATCACCATTGGCTTTCAGAGCCAGAGAATCCAAGGATCCATTCCTTGGGGGGCAGTGCAAAAGCTAGGGCATAAATGCATGCGCACACTCCTTCTAAGGAGATATTGGCAGTCTTGTGTGGGCTACAGTGTGATGCAGTGGAGGTGCCCGTCAGTTCCTCAGTGTTTGGGGAGAACTGTAGCCGCCCCCTCGATGTGGGCTAGATTAGAATCCTTCAAGTGGCAGCATTTAAAGCATACAGATTGAGCCCTTCTAGGGAAAGATTGGAAGATGGGCAATTTTACCTGTTCCTTTTGAATCCTGAGGGGACAACCATAGCAAATACTTGTGTGCTCATGAACAATAAGTCCTTTGCTGTAGACTTGTGGGTCTCACTGGCTTTCAGAGTAGATCGTCTTGGGGGCCTGATCTCTCAAGTAGAAGTCTTATGAGATGAGGCATTAAATGTCAAGCAAAATTTTTTGCTCTTCATGGAGAAGCTTGGAGTTAGTGGTTCCCTCCTGATCCCGTGGGGCCGTATTGGGAATGGTATTTATGGTGAGAGTGGGTCTCAACCTTTCCTACCCATTTCCTTGTGAATATTTTCTCATTCGCTCAATATGCAGGAGTCACTCGTTGGTTCCTGGGCTTCTTTCAGAGGGGTTTGTTCCCTGTGTGGCTACATATTCAGCGTGTCTTTGGAAGGAGAGGAGTTTGGAGGCCTCCTATGTCATCATCTTGGTTAATGTCTCTTCTCAAATTTTGTTTGTCTGAGAAAATATTTCTCTTTCACTTTTGAAAGCTAATTTTCTGTACATATCCTTCCAGGCTTTTTTTTTTTTCTTCTTTCTTTCACCACTTTACATTTTTTACTTCACTCACATAGTTTCTGAAGAAAATTACACTATAATTCTCATCCTCTTCACTCTGTAGGTGAGTTTACTATTCTCACTCTGGCTTCTTTTAAGATGTTTTTCTTTATATTTGTTTTTTTTCTGGAGTTTCAATATGATATTCTTTAATACAGATATTTTGATATTTATTCTGTTGGTGTTCCCTGAATTTCTGGAACTGTGGTTTGGTATACCTTTCATTAAATTTTGAAACTTCTTGGCCATTATTACTTCACATGCTTTTTTCTTTCTTCTTTTTCTGGTATTCCAAATATACTATCATACCTTTTGAACAGCTCCACAATTCTTGAGTAATATGTTCTTTCTCTTTTTTAATATTCACTTTGGAAATTTTATAATGGCATATATTCGGATTCACTGATTTTTTCCCTCAGTTATCTAATGTACTGAAAAATCTGTTTTCCTTTCTGTTTATAAATATATATATAATATATGTACATATATAATATATATGTTTTATAAATATATAAATATTTATGTGTAATATAGAAAATATATCAAATATATATTTAATATATTATAAAAATATATAAAATATATATATTTACTTCTAGCATTTCTTTTTGATTCTTAGCGTTTTCATCTTTCTGCTTGCATTATTCATCTATTTTCCCATATTGTCTATTTTTTCCACTTTAATATATTATCAAATTTATTTTAAGGTCCCAGTCTGATAATTCCATAATCTGTGTCATATCTGAGTCTCATTCTGGTACTTGTTTTGTCTCCCTAGACTGCCTTTTAGTATACCTTGTGATTTTTTTTTATGAAATCCAGACACAGTTTATAATAAGAAATGAGGTAAATCTCTTTAGTGTGAGATTTTATGTTAATCTGGCTATGAGTTGGGCTGTATTTAATGTTTAGGTAGCTGTAGGTGCCATGGACTAAAAATTCCTCTCGTGCTCTTGAATTTGTCGCCATGACTGTCTTTAGGATTCCCTAAGAACTCCTAAAGAGTCTGGACCTTGCCTCTGTAATCCACCCTGGAACTTTTGTTAATGTGGTGAAAAGGAGTGAGTTATAAGTAGTGTTCTATGATCTTAAAATTAAATTCCAGTTTTTAGTGGAACTGTATTCCTGGGATGTGAATTTTGCAGACATTTCTTACATTTTATTCCCTCTCCTTGCCCTCCTTGGGTGAGAAGGATGGCCAGCTAAATTGTCTTTCAGAGGAGACTATCTCTTTGTTACGGAGAACACACAGAGCATATTTTAAAATGATTATTTCTCCCCAACCTTTGCCAAAGATATGTGGCAGTTTTTCTTGGTTCTTCATAGTGAGAACCTGGTGCTGTTCCTATAAGTAAAATCCGTGAAACAGTGGGGGCCACCCTAAAACTGCAGCCCCCAGGAATTACTCATTCTCATGCTAAACTACCTTCAACAGTTCATCAAAATAACCAAGAGTTCCTATCAATTTATGGCTCCGGTGGCTTTTGCTTTGCATAAACTAATTTTGATTGTGTTTCTGTGTATTCTCCTATCTCTAGATTTCAGAGTGGCCATCTGCCCTGTGAACTCAGTTCTCTAAACAAGAAAACTCCTTGATTTTAAGTTCAACTTTTTCTTATTCTAAAGATGGAAGTGACAACTTCTAAACTCTTTATGTGTCAGAACTAAGACCAGAAGTCTCTTAACATTCACCTTTTAGATTTTAAAACTTCCTTTAAAAAGAGGTTTTGACACACGGACCTTTATAAATCTAAGTAAATTATTGTTAAAATGTTGTAAATTTGATAGACTGCTGTCATCTCAGAAGAGGAAGAAAGGAATTGCTGTTTGAATGATGAAAGAAAAATTTTTTCTGCTCTCTGGGTGGGTTGATAGAGAAGTGCACCTTGTTTAGTTTAGATCATGTTTAAGAGCTCTTAAATGGGTGGGGCTAAATGGAAAGGCGTGATGTTTTAATTAGATTATAAGTATTACTTCATGGGTCATTTATCCTCCTCTGAAAGCATGAAGAGAAGGACCATTAAAAATCTTCTGCCTTGGGCAAAATGTACAGCCAATAAAGTGGCATTTCCTCTGGCCCTTCCCTGATATGCAGACACAAAGAGAAGTGAAATGGAAAATAATGGCATATCTGGACTGTTAGGTAATATACTCAATTTTACTGGGTGGAAAATTACCCAAATGTGCACATGCACAGGACTTTAACAGAAAGTAGGATCACTCTAATTTGTTCCAAAATGTGTGTGCAGTCTTCTCTGGGAGAAATAAAACATGTCAACCTGATACCAATGGATATTCAACTAGACTGTGACACAGCTGTGAAATTCCAAACTGAGAAAAACCTGAGGGAATTATGGTAGTGACTTTTTCAGTTAAATTTTATCAGAAGCAGCCAGAGGGCAACACAGCAGTTTTGTTTTAAATGCCAAAAATCCTCTCTAAATGGACCCTTGTGCCAAAGAATTGAACTACAGATGGTGTTTCTTATTCAAGGTTCACAGACGCCTCCCACAAACACCAAAGATATAGTCAGGCATTCAAATGAGAATAAGAATAAACATCTAGAATTCAAAGAAGCTATCTGAAAAAAATGGTAGTAAAGCTTTGATCAACTGATCACAGCAGGTAGCAAAAGACCAGCTACATAGAAGGCAGGCAGATTTATTCAATAGCACCTTACCAAGAGGAACCTCCAATCCTAAATAGAGCTGAAATTCTTTTAGGTAAGTTAAAAACCAAAATAGTTATTGCATGCATGTAATTTTTTAAAAGCTCACTGCCCCCAGTATCATTTAGAATCTGTTTTAAAGTCAGTCCGGCAGTAGTCCAATGATATGCACTGTTTGTTGGTCTACTTTCAGAAATAACCCCTGAAAAACTATAGAATAGTGAACTTGAACTCATAAAAATAGATTTAATTCCATTCACCTTATTTATACTTTTGAGAATGACTCATACATTTCAGAAACTTTATTTTTGCTTTTTCTCCATAATCCTCAGATAATCAGCAAATCTGATTAATACAAACATTTAATTATTGTTGGTAGTTTACATAATATTTTCCTTTTATCTATTGTCCTTAGCCTGGACCATAGTCAAATAGAAAGTCAATTATATTCAAGGGCATCGAGTTTATGAAACAAAGTGGATTAATAGTCAGAAAAATTTTCTCATTTTATAGCAACTTAATAAACCCAGGCAACAATCCTATAGCATTCCCTTGTAATCAGGAGCGATTGTGCAGAAAAAGATTCAATACATAGCCCATAAATACATAGCCCATTATTTTTGGACTCTAAGTCAGGGTACATGATATGTGTGATAGGACCTTTGTGGAGAATGATAGATCATCCAAAAAGTTGGGTTCTCCCATAGAGTTCAGGAGAGGAGAATAACTGTATCCATGGTTACTCTTTTTCACTGGCTTGGAAAAATTTGTCGATCTCAAGAGGCTGACAAATCCATTCATTTGTACATTTAAGGTTCAGCCTTTTGAGATGTCCAAGCCTTCCTATGTAGAAGTTCTGGTTTGAGGTGCTTGGTTTTTGCTTGGCACGTGTACAAGGCATTTTCCTAAATGAAAGATAGGCCGCTTAAATGTCATTGTGATGGAGAAACATGTTTTTCCTTTTCTGACAGATGCCTCACTCAAGTCTGGGTCGTAGACTTTCTACCAACTGGTCTTGTCCCAAACGATGTTTTTGACCACTTCAGAATCTGTAATTAAGAAAAGCAAAAAAAAAAAAAAAAAGAAAAAATGTTAGTTGCTTCTGATTCATGTAGAAGTCAACCAGGGAAAATAATAGCTCCAAATCAATTCAAGAATGCCTCAGAATGTCAGTAGTTATCCATTTTGGAAGAGAGACCAGATAAAATAACAAAGATAGAGAAAAGCTTGGTATTTTGATTTGTTTGTTAGGCTTTTTTTTTCCTTGAGGAAAAGCTGGCATGTCTTGCACTCTTTCAAAACATGAATGTGAAGACGAGTATGGCTCTTTAACCTTCTGCATTTCAAGTGATTATTACTGATATCATTAATAATATTGCTGTTATCATGTCTGGATTCATCTTTTTTTCTCATATTTAATTCATTCACTCAGTAAATATTTCTTAAGCATCTGTAAATGAAGCCCTGATGGCATGAGTGTTCTCTGCTGCCCCTGTTCACCCACTTCTCATTTTCAGGTGAATCTTAATAACCACTTTTCATTTTTGGTATTCACTATTACCTATTATATACAAGTGTTTATTACTAAAGTATAAGGGAACAAATTTCCATGGCTCTAGCCAGTGCTGGGCACAATCCTGGGGTAAGAAAGTAATGTGTTGTGTGTGCATGCGTGCGCGCGTGTGTGCATGTGTGTGCGTGTGTGTGCGCGTGTGTGCGTGCATGTGTGCGTCCGTGTGTGTGCGTGCGTGTGTGTGTGTGTGTGCACACATCAGTCCACCTCTGCTTTCAACATCTCCAAATATAACTCTGCTAGTACCTCATCTCCTCTTTCTTCCTCTGCTGAATACCCACATCAGAATCCCTGATTCAGAGGGCTTAACTAACCTTATCAATGGAAGTTAATAGTGGTTTAGCTATTATTACCCTAAGGATAGCTTTCCTATTCATAGGAAATATTCGAAAGGTAAAATGTCTTCAGAATTCAAAGCAGTAAGTCTCTAATTTATTTCTTCTTGGCCAGCAGACTTCCTGGTACATGTCATTTCACACCAACCAATCAATCCATCAACCACTCAGCCTGTACTTAAAGCAAAATTGATCCTCTTCGTTTACAAAATTTGACAGTTGAAAAAATTTTTTAGGCTATGGCATGCACCTGTCTGGATGCAGTGTGTTCAGCTGAGGAGGAAGAGGGGAAGAAGTCACTGAAGCTAAATCTAAGAGCTCGTGTGTTCATATTTTGAGGAGAAGATTCTCTGGGGCTTGGATTCTGCATCAGCTCCACATTTGACATCTGTAAATTCTAGACTATATAGAACAGGGATCTGTGTTATGAACCTAAGTATCCTTCAATACACCTTATACAAATAGAAGTTCCATAATTTTTTAATGATTGAGATTTATGAAGGCAATGAGTGTTTGCTCTGTTCGTCAAAGAGAAATATATCTCTCCTAATTTTTGTTTCTGCATAGATCCATACATCAGGTACCAATAAACCAAAAATGATTATTTCCTTTTAATTTATCAGAAATGATGAATACTATTTTGGGTTTGGACTTAAGTATTCGAGATAGAGTCTACTAAGAGAGTAAAAAATCAGTGCACATGAATTATAATTTGGATGTTTAAGCTTTCAGTAGAACATAAACACAAAAGCAAAAACCTAGAAAATAAATGGTTTTGACGAAATAGGACATTTTATCCTTCTAATGAGAATCCTTTTATTGTTTTTCCGATTATAATACATTTATTAAATAAAGGTTTAAAATTCAGGAAAACATTTTTAAATGTACCACCTAGAAGTAACTGCCATGAATATTTTGCTGTATAGCCTTCTTTTTTTTAATGCATATTGATATGCTATATGCTTTTAAAAAGTTCTGCTAGATAAAATCTTGTTAAAAGATAGTTTTGTAACTGACCTTTTTGTCCTACATGTACTTGTCTTTGCATATTGATAGATAGCAATCTAAATGGCCACGTGAAAGTTCCACGACACATACTTATGGAGACTGATGGACACTTAATGCTATCAGCATAGTTTTATTACTAAAACACATTTGTTGAAACTTCTTGCTCTTGACATTCTTCCAGAATATGCTTTTAGGCCTCTGAAATGAAGATGTCGATTGAACTTTATAAATCACTGAGTGATCACCGTGTAGGCTGGACTGGGCTGCTACTGATTCTGGTTGAGGTCCATGCGTTCTCAGGCCCCTGCTCTCCTGGGGAAGACAGATGCTGCCCCTCACAAACAGAGCAGTTCTCTTTGAGAAACAGAAATTAGTTTTTCATGCTTGGGAAAGTGTGTATCATGTTTCCCACCCCTTGCTTTATATCTGCTCATTCTGAGGGATTTGGAAATCTATTACATTTATCTACATAGCTCTTACTTTCTTATAGAAACATTTCACTCTTCAGAAATATACCAAATAAATATTTGTTTAAATCTATGTCATGATGAATTTTCTGCCTACTACTAATAATATTGTCTTATGTGCAGTAGGAGTGGGACATTTCAAATTTAGGAACAAGGATTTTTCTGCAGGAGGACTTGCCATGTGGGTTCAGCTTGTGGGTTGTTCTTCAATTATCTTTTTTTGGAAATAAAGTCATTTGCTGATTTAACTCCAACTGTATTACTCTGATTTTGCAGCAAAAGCAGGAGGAAAAACTACTTTCTCTAAATATTTTTATAAATATTTTATTGGGTTCCATTTTCACTTCACAAAATTCCAACTTCTGAAGTCAGAAGGAATTTATTTATTTTTTATTTCTTTGCCAAAGAAATTTAGAGAGTGCATAGATCTTTAACCTAGGATACTTGAATGGACTTAAGGAGTCCATAATCCCCAGAAATAGTCTGCAAATGTGTGTGTGCCTTTGGATATATGTGTGTATACATTTTTCTTAAAGGCGATGTCTAAATTTGCATTAGATCCCTAAAGGAATCCATGATGAAAAAAGTGGTTAAAAATAATTCAATGTCCTCATTTAAAAGGGAACGAACTGAAATCCAGAAATCTTACCTAAGTTCAGAGAGCTAGTCAGTAGCAGAGTACAAGTTATGCCCCCCTCCTAAATGCTCTTTCTAGGCAAGTGGAGCCCAGAGATTTATATAGTGGTTTGTTGGCCAATGTTTAATGGTTGGCTCTCAAAAAAATGCATATATGTACAGACATAGCTTTATTATAAATGTTATTGATATGGAGGATGTATATCATACTATGTACAAGTAATAAAATAATTCAATATACTTTATTACAAATTCCATACACCTATAACTCTAGTATGACTTGTTCTTTCTTACAAAATCCAGCATCGATTTTTATAATTCTGTGGCCAACAATAATGTCACAAAATCAAACTGTGATTATAATCAAGTATAGTTTGAACATAAATGTTGGGCATACAAAAGTGAAACAACTCATTTGACAGTGAGATGAGCGATTTTTTGACTAAAACTGATGATAATTTTCAAATGCTATGATATTGACAATTTAATGAATATAGAGACCCACACTTTTCAATTAAATTTGCATCTTAACATTTTTCTTACCCCCCTTTTAAGCCTATACAATCAACACAACTATAAGCCAAGCCCCAATTTATAGTGTTTATCAGTTTCCATACTGTAAATATTCCCATCATGGCTAATTTCAAGTTGCAAATGAAACCTCACTGCACCAGAAGTTGAGAATAGATGCCTGGTAAGACACTATTATGTAGTATATCCAATATTCAGAAACAGTACACATAAACAACCTCAATAGTGTAGATAAATAAATAGTAAAATGCAATAAATGATTAGTATTTATTACCCTTATTTATTATTGACTATTCTTATTTTAAATGTAATTTATTTAATTGTAAGTTTGTATAATTTAATTTTTAGTAACGACTAAGTATAACAACCAGTTTACAAAATTCCTTAAACTTTAATAATTGGCTTTCATGAGGCAGTGAAAGCCAAGTCTAGCCCACCACTGGCTTTGTCCAGACAGTGGTTTGCAAGGCCCTGAGCTGAGTATCAATAAGGAGCATGGCTAGGCTAGCCAAGTCCCAGGAAAATGGAGGAATAAAAACAAGATATGCAACAAAGACAGGATCTTTGGTGGAGGTATAACCGTTGCCGTTCTCACTTGTGGTGACTGCAAACCAAAGCAAAACACGTGCCACTGTGTTGGTATCAGAAAAAATTTGATTTAAACTTATGCTAATATGATGCTGATGATCAAACAAACTGGGGGAATAAATTAAAACTCCCTTCTGATGAAAAATGATTGACCAGAGAAATGATTAGATTTTGTTAGTAATTGATTATTACTTTGAATCAAGCTATTGATACCTTTTATGAAGTTCAGATTTAGTAGTGCAAGAAAGTAAAAGAATTAACCAACTTGTGCATGATTCAGGTGTGTGTTTGAATATTTAGTAAGCTGAAATGTTTCTTAAAGCAGTCCTAAACCTGACTGCATAATAATTCATTAGTATTTTGATGCTTATCCTTCTGCTTTTTCTGTTTTACAAGTGATATAAAAAGTGGACAAAGAAAAAATGGTGACAGGCAATTTATAATTAAGAAAGTTTGATCAAGGTTCAAGGAATAGATTGGGTTAGTATTGGGTTAATCTCAACCGTGCTTTCTCTGGGGAAGACTGAAACTAGGATACTGATCCTTGGCTAAACCTAGGTGAAATTTACCACATTCCTGGGCACTAAGATAGATCAGGGCAGCCTGTTCCACCTTGTCAATATTGTTTGTAGAAAACGGGTAAATTCTTCCCATCTGGTTTACATATTCTTGGTTTCTGGTACTGAGTCTGATGAAAGGACTGGTTTTGACTATGTGACCAGAGGGGCAAAAAAGACCTTCTTTGAATAGATGGTTATTATGAGGTCAAGAATCTTACACAAGTTCTGGTGGTTTGGACTTGAAGACAAAGTAAATCCCATGACACTGTAAGGGGACCTGGACCCTGTGTTTGGAGATCGCCTTCCTCTCCGATACCTATCCAGGCTTTACTTTTGCTGCTGTACTATAATCTCTTACCTTTATTAAAGCCTTTAGTTAGTACCACCTGAGGAATTCATGCAAACTTTCATTTTTTTTTCTGATCCTGTATAAATGCTGCAGAAATTTTAATTTTTCTTTTATACAGTTAAACTGAGTGACTGAGACAGATTGTTAATGAACAGGCAAAGATACATCTGGCAGCTGCAAAAACAAAGAAAAACGGATATCACGTGACTAATATCAGGCAGCCCTCACTTCATGGATGAAAGCATTAAGGCAACAAAAAAACGAGTTCATAATGATGAGTAGTAGAATTCACAATGACAATATAACTGTGAATGTTTTGGAACAAATAACATCATTATGAGAACATTAATCAAATCTCAAAGTCAGAAAGGAAATGGCACATGATACTGGACAAGCAGACCAATCTGTGCTCCTCTTGGCCCCCATCTGACTGTGGCACGGTGATCATGCACTCAGGTTCTGGGGGCAGAGAGCCACGGTTCATTCACATCCTAGTTCCTCCACGTTCAGCTAGGTGATGCTGCTTTGTTATCTAATCTTTCGGTTTTGTTTTCATATAGCCAAAATGAGGCTGATGACAATTGTTGAATTACTATGTTGTACAGCTGAAACTAATGTAACATGTGCACCAACTATACTTTAATAAAAAATAAAAATAAAATAAGCAACAGAAGCAGAATGAAGGTGATGACAATTTACCTACGTCAATGGTTACTGTTTGGGTTTAATGAGATAATACCTATAAACTTCTCGGCATTTAATAAGAGACAAGTAAAAGTTAGATATTATTGTTTTAAAAATTCTTATCCCAGGGCACCTGGTTGGTATGATTTGTTAAGCATATGACTCTTGGTTTTTGCTCTGGTTGTGATCTCAGTTTTGAGATCGAGGTCCATGTTGGGCTCCGTGCTGTGCTTGGAGTCTGCTTGAGTTTCTCTCTCCCTCTCCCATTGTCCGTCCTGCTCATGTTCTCTATCAGTCCCTCTCTGAAATAAATACATCTTTAAAAAATAAAAATAAAAATAAAAATTATTATAACAACCTTGTTTGAACGTTAGTCCCCATTGTCCCCAAATTTTCCTGGCAATCTTGGCCATTGGGGTGGAAAAAATGAAGATTTACTTTTTTTGACTTTCCATACTACGTGATTAAAAAATCCCATCTCATAAATGGGGGCTTCCAAAAAAAGCAAATTTTTCTTCTTTAGATGCATAATTAAAAAAAAAATTGTTGTATCTAAGAACTCTAGTTCCCAAAGATGATCTATTCTATCCCATTTCCTATTTCCATTGAAACAGAGTAATAATAATATTTTAGTCAAGATGTCTAAACACATGAACATAGTAACTGGATTCCCTTGTCCTTTTTCACTTTATGCAATCTACTTAACAAAAAAGATAAAAATCAATAAAGGTTATGTAAAAATTTGACCTTTGGAGTTGGAGTCAAGGGTGAATGCCAAAAACCATAATTTAGTACCTAAATTACTTTGTAATCTTATTTGTACTTATTTTATTAACAAAATTGTCTGAACAAAAATATTCTGCTGGGAAAATGACATACCACCTTTAAATGCTTCATTGAGAATAACATTTAAAAGACTAATGACAACCATCCTCTTCTACTTTGCACTAGTATTTTGGAATTGCATTAATAAATCATTACTAAATGAATTCATAATCTTTGGAGAACCACATACGTGGATTAAAATCCCATCACTCCATTTTGCTACATATAACCTTGTTGACTCTTTCATTTTTCTTTTGGGATCTAGTAAGCAAAGTCTTTGGTGGAAAATTTAATTGGCTGTGTCCTAAAGGAACTAGAATTAACTTAAGATCATAATAATTATTAAGAAAAAAGAAGTCCTGGATTTTTATGAAATTGATTTTTTATACTAAAAAGTGGTGAGAAGTCTGGGAAACTGATAGTGAATAATACTTAGCAATTGTCTTACAGTGGGGCACCTGCGTGGCTCAGTTGGTTGAGTGGCTGCCTGCAGCTCAGATCATTGATCTGTGGGGGCTCCCTGCTCAGGGGGGAGTCTGCCTCTCCCTCTGTTCCTTCCCCCCGCTCCTGTCCTCACTCTCTTTCTCTCAAATAAATAAATAAAATCTTAAAAAAAATTGTCTTACAGGTTAGGGCATAAGAGTCAGGTAAATTTAAATATTTATAAGTTGACATTGATCTATTGTTTCCTCTCTTCACACTTAGAAACACAGGAGTGACATCGGCCACAGCAACTTCTTTCAAGACACGTCTCCAAAGGCAAAGGAGATAAAAGCAAAAATGAACTTCTGGGACTTCATCAAAATAAAAAGCTTCTGTACAGCAAAGGAAACAGTCAACAAAACAAAGAGGCAACCCACGAAATGGGAGAGGATATTTGCAAATGACACTACAGACAAAGGGCTGGTATCCAAGATCTATGAAGAACTACTCAAACTCAACATCCAAAAAGAAGATGAACACATCAAAAAATAGGCAGGAGACATGAAGAGGCACTTCTCCATAGAAGACATACAAATGGCTAACAGACACATGAAAAAATGTTCATTGTCATTAGCTATCAGGGAAATTCAAATCAAAACCACACTGAGATATCCCCTTACACCAGTCAGAATGGCCAAAATTAACAAGTCAGGAAACAACAAGTATTGGAGAGGCTGCGGAGAAAGGAGAACTCTCTTACACTGTTGGTGGGAATGCAAGCTGGTGCAGCTGCTTTGGAAAACAGTGTGGATATTCCTTAAAAAATTAAAAATAAAGCTACCCTATGATTCTGCAGTGGCACTACTGGGCATTTACCCCAAAGATACAGATGTAGTGAAAAGAAGGGCCATATGCACCCCAATATTCATAGCAGCAATGGCCACAATTGCCAAACTGTGGAAAGAGCCAAGGTGCCCTTCAACAGATGAATGGATAAAGAAGATGTGGTACATATATACAATGGAATACTACGCCTCCATCAGAAAGGATGAATATCCAACTTTTGTAGCAACATGGACTGGATTGGAAGAGATTATGCTGAGTGAAATGAGCCAAGCAGAGAAAGTCAAGTATCACATGGTTTCATTTACTTGTGGTGCATAAGGGGTAATGTAGAGGACAGTAGGAGAAGGAAAGTAAATGGGAAGTAGGGTAATTCAGGGAGAGAAATGAAACATGAGAGACTTTGGACACAGAAAAAAACTGAGAGACTTGGAGGGAGGGGGTGGGGGGATAGGAGATGGTGGTGGGTACTGAGGGCACCTATTGCATGGAGCACTGGGTGTGGAGCATGGGCAATGAATCTTGGAACACTGAAAAAATAAAATAAATTTAAAGTAAAAAAAAATAAATGTAAAATTAAAAAAAAACACAGGAGTGAAACTAATATAAATTGCCATTTTCTTAGAATGATTATTTGTAGAATATAAGTGTCAAATAAATGGCAAAAGTAAATGAACTCATGTTTTATATGAGTTAGAAATTAAACAATAACAAAATTATTAATAATACTCATATTTTTCCAAATTTTAAAAGCTGTATCCAAGTTTCACAGCTGGAACTATAGATTGTGTTTTGCTTGTGGCAGAATATCGGTATCACTTCAGTCGGTGAAAAGAGGTGCCCACTATCCTTTGTCAGAATCACATATTATCGTATATATACATGTGATTTTGAGGACTACTGTGCTATTAACACTTATTATAATTAAATTTTTTCTGTAATGCAATCATTTAGGCGATTATTATGTGATTGTGCTAATGCTAATGTTTAAAAAATGCCTGGAAACCAAGACTTTGGAAGAAAAAATAAAAATATGATTAAAACTTAAAAAGGGGGTAAAGCAGTCCCCACCACCAAGAATTTCTTGTCAAGATTAGAGATAAGGCTAAAAAAAACTCTTCTGCCTCCCTCTTATGAAGGTCCTTGTGGTTACATGTAGAGCCTACCAGGTAATCCAGGATCATCTCCTTAAATCAAGATTTTTAACTTCATCACATCTGCAAAGACCCTTTTTCAGTATATGGTAACACATTCACAGGTTTTGTGGATTAGGACATGGGCATCTTTGAGGGCCATTCTTCAGCCTACAACAGTTGGGTTGAGAGAAAGGCAGGCACTCTGATTCATTCATCGTTGTTTTCTCCAGGTCTAGCACTCTACCTAGCCCCTGGTGAATATGCATGTGCCAAGTTGAGGAGTGGACACAAGGAGAGGTATAAAGGTGGGAATGAGCCATACATGATCTGAGACTCTGAGTAGACAGTTCAATGTGGACTGAAGGGTTACAGTAGTAGGGATGGAAGGAAGCGGAGTGGAAAGGCAGTTTCGGGCCACAGTGCTGAATGCCCTGAATATTGGCTGTTTTTAGATTTAAACTAATGCAGAACTATTTTAGGATTTTGATTATGGGAAAGAAATTATTACAAGGGACATTGATAAAAGTTAATTTAGTGAAAACCAACCAAATTAGAGAGGAAATACTAGAGAAGGATGCACATTCAGAGGCTACTTCAGCAATCTGGCCATGGAATGATGGAATCTGGATTAGTTGTGGTGGTCTCAAGAATGATGAGGCAGAAGCTAAAGTAATACGAATAAAGAATGACCAACACTCCATAGTGAGTCACTATAAAGGGATATATCTGTTAAGATTGATCATATTTGCTCTGCAAGGGATAGAAATTCAATGTAATTAAATAAGTTATTTATTTTCTCCTGTAATGTGGAGAATGAAGGTAGGGGACTATGAATTTACATAAAATAATTTTTCCTATCATCTTACAGCAAAATCCAGATGGGAATATTGGGCTATTGAGTGTCAGACCAATCTGTTTAAAATATACAAGTAGGAGACATAAACACAAAATAAACTGTGTTTCCCTTCCGATAGGGAAGGGGGTGGCAGAATGTCTTCCTTATGGTGCCTGGGTGGCTCAGTTGGCTAAGCAACTGCCTTCGGCTCAGGTCATGATCCTGGAGTCCCTGGATTGAGCCCGGCACTGGGTTCCCTGCTAGGCGGGAAGCCTGCTTCTCCCTCTCTCACTCCCCCTCATTGTGTTCCCTCTCTAGCTGTGTTTCTCTCTGTCAAATAAATAAAATAATTTTTTTTTTTTAAAGAATGTCTTCCTTAGGGAACTAGCAAGGGTTTCTCAACAATAAGTAACTATTGGCTAGGTGCTCACCAAGCTAATGATCTTGACAGAGGGCAAACCATGAAGTCAGGACTTGCATAACTTGGATACATCTTGGACAACTTCAAATCCTTTGTTTTCTATTGGTTATATTGGATCGAAAGCTGTGAGGAATAAAAAGTGCATTTGTAATGGCCTGTTAGTATAAGGATTTTTGACAATAACAGTATCTCCTCTCTCTCTAATATCTTAAGAAGAAAGAAAGAAAAGAGCTTTCTCTCTTAGATCATCTTTGGTTATCACCAATTGGCAGGAAGCAGAGGAAAACCCTTTTTATACAAATGTTATTCCTTTATAATTATATACAACAGTCTGCAAATCATTTTTTAAAAGTTCTTTTATAGCAGAAATGATATTGTTGATATGGTGAACTGATAAATTCACAGATAAAAATTTTATAACAAGCAATTATCAAAAAATAAAGGGACATAAACTAATAATCCTGAAATTAATCATCATTGATGGTTTGAAAAAATAGACTAAATTAAATTATATTCTAGGGTTATCAATATGGTTGTACTAAACATTAATTCCACTCTTCACTAGAGGTTTAAAAGGAAACTTCCAAAGCAGAACTTTGAGTGTGGCATTCACCACTGCCTGAACTTTTCAATTGATTTTTCCCATCACTGAAGGCTTTTTATAATTCCATAAGGGAAGAAAACATGAAAATCCCAGCCACTGTCATGTTTTAAGAAAAACTTTTAGGAACATTGGTGACTTAACTATTAATGTGATAACAAAGTAAAATATCCACAGTCACATAGATACTCTATGTTCCCAATTTGCAGGTCCTTTCCCCAACACCCTGAAGGCTAGTTCTCCTTTCAGGGAGAAGCAGTTTCTTATCTTATGATCATCAGTTAGACCACATTTACCAAAAACGTACCGTCTTATAGGTTCTCTCTTACTCTTCCTACTCTTCCAAGCAGTTGGGGATTAGGTGAGTTAAGAAGTTTTGCCCTCCAGACTTGGACCTCTTCCCAGGTCATGAGGGCTCAGACACTATTCTAAAACTAGTTCTCTCTCAGGTATCTGAGAGAATTCAGGATATAAATTCAAGAGACAGTAGAAGATCTATGCCTTTTGTTCAATTCCATTTCCTCACCTCTGCCTCAAGAGTCATCAGATGCTGTCTCAAAGGGTACCTTTATTTTATTTTATTATTTTATTTGAGAGAGAGAGAGCAAGCAGGGGGGCGGAAGAGGGGGAAGGAAAGAGAATCTAAAGCAGGCTCCATGCTTGGCACAGACCCTCATGAGGTTCAATCTCATGATCCCGAGATCATGACCAGAGTGGAAATCGACTGAGCTACTCAGGACCCTTCAAAGGGTACTTTTAAAATTTCAGTCCCACTCTTGTTTTTGAGTAGGCACCTTGCAGAGTAAGGACAGAGGCAGTGATTAGCAGAGCATTGCCTCCTTGGCTGTAGCATCACTGAATGCCTTCACATTTAATTATCCTTCATGTAAATTGGTATAGCCGGTTAGAGAGCCATGTGGCTATATTGAGTAAAGATAAACATTCACATACCTTCTGGCCAGAAATTTCACTCTATATATAGAAGCTTTCACACATAAGAAAAAAACCATGCAAGAAAGTTTGTTGCAGCTTTGTAATAGCAAAAAAAAAAAAAAGAAAGAAAAAGAAAAAAGAAAAAGAAAAAAGAAAAAAAAGAAAAAAAAGAAAAAAAGTGAAATAAACTAAATGTCATTCAGTAATAAAATGGATAAACGGTGGTACATTTTTAGATTTAAATATTATTCAATAGTAAAATGTGAATGAGTTAGTGGTCCCATACTTCTCATTTCTAAAAGTGTATGTATTTCATGAAAATAATGCTATATATTTTAATGGAGGCATATGTTTAAATTGACATTGAACATTGAATAAATTTAAATTGAATAAATTAAATTGATAATGAGAGACACCAAATTCAGGAGCATGATTAATTCTGGATAAGGATACCAAGAAATAAAACTGTGGAGAGGTACAAAAAGCTTTAATTGTAACATTTTAATTCTTTTAGGCCATGTATGAGATACACATATGCTCACTACATTATTCTATATACATTTTCATGTGTTTGAAATATTCTATTTCTAAAAATCTTCTAAACTCCTAAGAGATACCCATATCACATATCAACCATTCACAAAAAGAGAGACACAAGGAATAAGTGCTTTCTCCTGAGAAAATCTTGCGTTTTCTTTTCATCAGCAAGGTAAATCACTCACTAATAACACTCTTCTTTTCCTTTGCTTGCCGAGAATCTGTGAACCAAATCTGAGCTCCAAGTTTAGTAAACAAGTAAGACCCTATGTATCTTTTTTTCCTCCCTGAACTTGATTTTCTTTTAAAATGTGCATTTTCTCTTGTCCTGCATTTGTTTAGTCTATTTTATGGTGTTATAAGCCTCTTCCCATTCTTTGAAGAAGAGTTACAAATAAAACTATAAAAATTATTTTTTATGTTGTAGTTTTCTTTGTTTACATAAACATATGTATTTGTATAGGGAAGAGCTGTTTGTCTGCCTTGGCTACCTTTGTATATTTCTGTGTTTAGTATAGAGTCTGGTATGTGGTGGGGATTTTATCATTTGCTGAATAAATTATATATATATATATATATAATTTTTAAGCAGATCTTGATTTTTGTACATTTCAGAGGTGTCTGACTTTTCTTATTATAAATTTAGTTTTAGTAAACATCTTGGTGAATTCAATTTTGGATTTTTCCCAAGGTTATTTTTCCAGGGGTAAAATTACCTGGGTCAAAATATATGAGCACTTATGGCTATTGAAGTATTTTTCTAAATTGCTCTCCAAAAAAAAGTTTTTACAAGTTTCTACAGCAACAGGCAATGTATGAGGGCATCATTTCCCCATAACACTATCTGTGTTTGAGTAGAATTATGTTTTATTCCATTTTGCAATTTAATAGATGTAAAATTACAGCTTGATATAGAGCTAATAATTTTTTAAATGTTAGTTTACATACCATTTGTGTCATCTCCTCTTTTACATCACTACTATTTTAATGGTGAATTTCACATGCTCTTGTGAATCAACTCATGTGGCTTATCCAGACCTCGTCATAGATTTTCATTGTTTAATATGACTCAGCAAAGAAAAATAACCATGAAAACTATTGAGGCCTCATAATTCTCTATGAATAATAAACTTATGAGTAATAAACCCCTTTGGGCTTTGAATTCCTCATCTATCAACCGGAGATGAGAATATGAGCCTTGGAAGCCTGTTGTATCACAAATCATATATCTATATGTAATACTTCCCACCATATGGCAGGTGTTCAGTAAATAATAACCATGGTTATTCTGATTATAACCTGTAAGGTTAGGTTAATAATCTAAATGGTCATTGAGTTATTTCCTGATCTGTGTGCATAAGGAACTAATATACAGTAATTATGGATTTTTTTAATAACCCATCTTGAAGTACATAAATAGAAAGTAGAATTTACCAATAGAAGGATAAAATAATCAGGAGGAGAAAAGAGCAGGGATTCATCTGGGCCTCTAAATATAGGAGTCCTCAATCCTAATGTTGCTAGAATGTGCTCTCACCGACTCTTTGCTTCTCTTTGCAGCTGAACAACATTCTTTTTATTCACAGGTGAACTTTCTCTAACAACAGCTAAAAGTCCTTGAGTTTTATGCTTTACAACTTCAGTTTCTGAGCAGAGATAGTCTGGACAGTCCCTCAGGTTCCAACTCCAAATATTTTAGGGAAGGGGCTTTTTGGCCCAGATTGGCTCAGATACCCAAAATATGGTTCAGTGCTCTTAATAGAATTCTAATCAGTGCTGGCTGAGGTGGGAATGTGGTTGCGTCCCAGGTGAATATGCAAACTACTATAAAAACTGTCAAGAAAAGGGGAGTGATATTGCCAGATAAAATGAGGGATGAACAAAACATTCAGTGTTCATCATAAATTAAAAAATTCATGAACCCTTTGAGAGGGAATAATTGGTCCTTGGGGGATGGGCACAATCCCTTTTTAGCAGGTCTGGAATAAAAACAGGGTCCAAATGAAGTAAGTATAAGTTTCTAAGTGAAATACATATAATAGCAGAGTGAGTATTACTATATAAAAAGGATGCCTGGTGTGTGTGTGTGTGTGTGTGTGTGTGTGTGTGTGTGTGTACACACACATGTGTATCTTAAAGTCTTGCAAGCTACCCTCCCTCAAGATGCTCAGTGAATAATTGTTGAATGTGAAAAGACATTTAGTAAATTGCCAAACATGATACCTGGCCCATAATAAGTACTCAATAAACATTTGTTGAATTGAATCTGGGTTTCATTCTGGATATAATTGCAAAAATACATGTGAAATAGCCTGATGGTAACTAGAGAAGAGAATAAGAAATGAACGCCATAGTAACCAAGTAGAATCCATGCACACAGCAGTTGGCAATCAAAAATAACTCCAGTTAAGAGAACTGGACTTCACTGACATAGTGTATATGGAATGGCAGTGAGATCTGGTCCAACACGAGCCAGGAAGGACAGAACGATAAATTCTCTGAAGTCAACACATCATGCTGTCTTCAGGGACCTGAGGTTCTTGGACCTTGTAAACAGGGGAAACTAGCTAGCAATGGGTGTTGGTGTTGTAGACGACTATCTTCTATCATCACTACTAGATGTTTCTTCTGTTCCAGTGAAGAAACATCAATAATCCCCCCAAATGTGTGTTTGATAATTTCATTCACTCCATCTAGACTTTTTTTTCAATCTAGACTACATAGACTACAATTTGGACTATATACTACATCACTTCAGTGACTGTTTTGGTTTGTTTGGCCCTTCTGCCCCTTTAATCTTCTACATGCCTATCCCTGGATAATCTAAGACATATTCCTTCTATGCTTCTGGAAAACATCACACAATAATATTGGGTCCACCAAAAGCTAAGAGTTTACAGTCCCATCTGGGCCCGTTGGTCTGTTCTATAGATCTCTTGTCCTTGGTCAGTTTTCCTTCCCATTTTCTTTTTTTGTACTATTCTAAACTTTAGCTATTCTCCTCAAGCATTGTACCTACAGCCCACCCCTTTAGTCTCAACATGTGCTCTAAGCAAGTAGTTTCTCCAGGAAAATGCAAGCCATCTAACTGTGAAATTATATCTAAATATCTTGCTTTTCACATCTTAAACTTACCTCAGCTGTATAAATGGTTTTCAACATCGAGTTCACATTAGAATTACCTGGAGAATTTTTTTTCAAGTCTATGTCCTGCCCAAAATTTTGATTTAATGGTCTGGAGCAGACACTGAGATTTTTTGAAAGCTCCCCAGATGATTCTATGCTTTGCCAGAGCTGAAAACCACTGACCTATATCTGTTTGTGTCCTACCAGGTCAAAGCCAGCCCTACAGAGTGTTTTTCTTCTATCTTTTCAAATTTATTAGGTCCTTTTTTGGTGGATAGGGAATTCCTGTCAGGAATGCTAGGCCTACCAGCTTATACCTAAGTCTTGTTCTGGGAACTACAGAGATGAATTGCTTCTCCCAAGTAACAGGAAGAAAACACACCCTGGGTGGTAAGGGCAAATTGTGCCTGAATGACAGTTGAGGTACTTGAATAGTATTAAGATTCTAGATGTCTTACAGAGTTAAAAACACAGATCTGGAGTTAATGAATCAGTTCAGTTCCTACTTTGCCACAATCAGCTGTGTGACCTTGGAAATTCTTAAACCTCCTAGCCTATATTTCCTTTTAAGTAAATTTTACCTCCATCATTGGTACAGTGTGTATAATTGAGATAATAGCCCATGTTTCCTTTTATGTAAAATGTACCTCCTTCATTGGTAAGGTGGGTATTACTGAGATAATGAATATAAAGTTCTTTACTTTATTTTGCTGGGGACCAGCCTCAGCAGAGATGTGGGTCCCAAACCACAGGATATCTGGCAGGCAAAATAATAACACGGATACGGAGATCTGATGCAGCTGACAGACCCGAGGTCAGTCAGGAGAGACCTATGAAGCAGGCTTAGGTTCAGGCTCTGGCTCTCTGTCTCTGGCTCTCTGTCTCTGTCTCTCTGTTTCTGTCTCTCCTGCTCTCTCTGCTTCTGTCTCTCTTGCTCTCTGCTTCTGTCTCTCTTGCTCTTTGCTTCTGTCTCTCTTGCTCTCTGCTTCTGCCTCTGTCTTTTCCTTTGCCTCTGGCTCTGCCTTTGTCTCCCTTGACTGTCAAGTGTCCCAGTCTTTTATTATTCAAAAGTGAGGAAGTTGGGTGTTGCAGTTAGATCTTTAACTGCTTTTGCAGGCGCCCTAGAGACAGGATTAGTATTTTTACTGCAGGGTACAGAGTGATTGCATAAACTCACAGAAATTGAGACCATTGAGGCAGAGGGATCAAGGAATACAGATAAAAGATATAGATATATGATTACCAGGAGGAGGATTAAATGGAACAATATGTCTTGGATAAGCACACAAAGGACATATTGCCCCGGCCCACAGGATACGTGGCTTTCCAGATTCTAGGCGGCAAAAGCCTGGAGGGGCTTTCATTCACATTCATGGGTACCTCCACCAAAGTTTCTGGTGGCTTGGACATGGCGGGAGGGGCGGATCATGCACTGTCCCCAACAGACTTTGTCAATAAATTGTGACTATAGAGAGACTTGTTGAAGCTACTTATTTCTTTACTCTAAGAGCTTCCGATGGATGATATCATCTGCTTCTCTGGTTTTCCTAATATATAATCTGTATATATCTCCATTCCTTAACTAAATCATGAGCTTTAACTCCATCTCTGCCTAGGTAATCCAATAAGAGACTTCTAATCCCTTATCTATGACCTGTTATCAATCATATCATCATTATTAGTCACCCATTCACTAATTTATCCAACAACTCCCATTGATAGCCTACTATAAAGCAGATGATATTCTAATTACTGGGGATACCAAAAATAAATAAAACCAAGCCTCTGTCTTCAAATGTTTATGTTTTACTGTTTCCATTTTCACAACCATTGCATTAGTCAAGACTATGGTACTAGATTCCAAACCTCTGACTCCTAATAGCCTCCCTGCCCCCTACTGCTTTCCTTCAATCCATTTTTTCCAGAGGACTGAAGCAATTATTTTAAACTCTAAAACATTACAAGCCAATATCCTGATTAAATCCCTTCAAAAATTCCCAGTAACTTGAAGATGGCAGAAGAGTAGGAGACCTAGATATCATCAAGTCCCAGGGTTAAGTCCCAGTTAAGCTGGACAAGTTATCAAACCAGTTGGAACACCTATAGACTCAACAGAAATGTAAAGAGAAGAATAACAGCAATTCTGGGGACAGAAAAGTGACCACTTTCTGGAAAATAGGATATGTGGAGAAGTGAATTGGAGGCAACATTTGGGAAGACAGACCATGGGGGGAGGGGTTGGCTCCAAGCCAGCAGCAGAGCAGCAGAGCACAAAATTGGAACTTTTATAAGTGCACCACTGAGGGACGTCACCCCGGAGGCTAAGTTGGGGATGGAGCGCTCACTGGGACAGTGTGGCCTCAGGATCCTCAGGGTCACAGAAGGATCTGAGGAGCCTGAGTTTGGCAGAGCTCCCAGTTATTGGAGTGGGAAGCCGGCTACTGAGGCAGAGCCAAAGAGTGGGTTCTCAGCTCGGGGTTACTTTAAACCGTGATCCAACATGGCAGTCAGGCCACTGTTCTTTGAGCCGGGACCCAACAAGTGGCAGATCCAGGAAGACCACCTCCTTCCTCCACCAGAAGGGGCAGCACAGGAGCACACTGCAGGAATCTGCTAGGTTTGGAGACTCCAAAGGGGGCCAAGCACCAGAGATAGAAAAACTTGGTCACAGGCTACGTGAGCATGAAGTGTGGCTGGAGACCAGGGAGACGGGCATGATTGACTGCTTTTCTCTGAGGGCACACTGAGGAGCGGGGCCTCAAGCTCTTAGTTCCTCTGGGTGGGAGACTGGGAGACCACCATCCTCATTCACTTCCTCCAAAGCTGTACAGAAAGCATTCAGGGAATAAATCTACAAAGAGCGAACCTGAGCAGATTTCTTAGCCTGGCCCTTGGCAAGGGTGGAGCAGTTTCGGCTCAGGCACAGACATTTAAGAATCACTAAAACAGACCCCTCCCCCAGAAGGACAGCAGGAACATCCAGCCAAGACCAAGTTCACTGATCAATGAGAAATGCAGAGCTTCAGAGCTAAGGTAGTGCATCATGTAGAATTCATAGCTTTTTCCCCTATGATTCTTTAATCTTCCAAAGTTAAATTTTTTTCTAATTTCATGCAGCCAAGAATACTGTATCCAGCTAAGCTATCATTGAAAATAAAAGGATACATAAAAATCTTCCAGAACAAACAAAAACTAAAATAATTTGCAAACACCAACCCAGCCCTGTGGAAAATATTGAAAAGGGTCCTCTAAGCAAACAGAGAGCCTAAAAGTAACAGACCAGAAAGGAACAGAGACAGCATGCTGTAACAGTCACCTTACAGGCAATACAATGGTACTAAATTCATATCTTTCAATAGTTACCCTGAATGTAAATGGGCTAAATGCCCCAATCAAAAGACATAAGGTATCAGAATGGATTAAAAAAAACCCAAAAACAAAACAAGACCTATTATATACTGTCTACAAGAAACTCATCTTAGACCCAAAGACATCTCCAGATTTAAAGTGAGGGATGGAAAACAATTTACCAAGCAAATGGACATCAAAATAAAGCTGGGATGGCAATCCTTACATAAGATAAATTAGATTTTAAGCCAAATATTACAGTTAGAGATGAGGAAGGACACTATATCATACTTAAAGGATCTGGACAATAAGAAGATCTAACAATTATAAATATCTATGACCCTAAGATGGGAACAGCCAATTATATAAACCTAATATATAGGTTATATATAATATAACCTATATAACTAAATCAAAGAAACACATTGACAATAATACAATAATAGTAGGAGAGCTTCATACCCCCCTCACTGAAATAGACTGATCATCTAAGCAAAAGATCAGCAAGGATATAAAAGCTTTAAATGACACATTGGACCAGATGGACATCACAGATATATTCAGAATATTCCATCCTAAAGCAACAGAATACACATTCTTCCCTAGTGCATATGGAACACTCTCCAGAATAGATCACATCCTGGGTCACAAACAAGTCTCAACCAAAATATTGGGACCATTCCCTGCATATTTTCAGACCACAATGCTTTGAAACTAGAACTTAACCACAAGAGGAAAGTTGGAAAGAACTCAAATACATAGAGGCTAAAGAGGATCCTACTAAAGAATGAATGGTCCAACCAGGAAGCTAAAGAAGAACTTTAAAAATTCATGGAAACAAATGAAAATGAAAACACAACTGTTCAAAATCCTTGGGACACAACAAAGGCAGTTCTTAGAGGAACATTTATAACAATACAAGCCTTTCTCAAGAAATAAGAAAGGTCTCAAGTACGCAACCTAACCCTATACCTAAAGGTGCTGGAGAAAGAACAGCAAGGAATACCTAAACCCAGCAGGAGAAGAGAAATAATAAGGAATCAGAGGAGAAATCAATGAAATAGAAACCAAAAGAACAGTAGAACAAATCAACAAAATTAGGAGCTGGTTCTTTGAAAGAATTAACAAGATTGATAACCCCCTGGCCAGACTTATCAAAAAGAAAAAAAAAACAAGAGCCATAAATATGCTGTCTGTAGGAAAAAAGAAAAGAGGAAGGACCCAAATTAATAAAATCATGAATGAAAGAGGAGCGATCACAACCAACATCAAAGAAATACAAACAATTATAAGAACCTATTATAAGAAGCTACACACCAGCAAATTTGACAATGTGGAAGAAATGAATGCATTCCTAGAGAAATATAAACTACCAAAACTGAACTAGGAAGAAATAGAGAACCTGAAGAGACCCATAACCAGGAAGGAGATTGAAGCAGTCATCTAAAATCTCCCAAAAAACAAGAGCCAGATGGCTTCCCAGGGGAATTCTACCAAACATTTAAAGAAGAATCAATACCTCTTCTCCTGAAACTGTTCCAAAAAATAGAAATGGAAGGAAAACTTCCAAACTCATTTTATGAGGCCAGCAATATCTTGATCCCAAAACCAGACAAAACCCCATAAAAAAGGAGAATTAAAGACCAGTATCCTTGATGAACTGGAATGTAAAAATTCTCACCAAAATACTAGCCAAGAGGACCCAACAGTACATTAAAGGATCATTCACCACAACCAAGTGGGATTTATTCCTGGGCTGCAAGGTTGGTTCAACATCTGCAAATAAATCAATATGATACATTACATTAATAAAGAATAAGAAATGTATCATACTTTCAATAGATACTGAAAAAGCATTTGACAAAGTACAGCATCCTTTCTTGATCAAAACTCTTCACAGTGTAAAGATAGAGGATACCTACCTCAATATCACAAAAACCATCTATGAAAAACCCACAGTGAATAAACTAAAATAAGTAAATAGAATAAAAAACTGAGAGCCTTTCCCCTAAGGTCAGGAACACAGCAGGGCTGTCCATTATCACCACTGCTATTCAACATAGTACTAGAAGTCCTAGCCTCAGCAATCTGACAACAAAAAGAAATAAAAAGCATCTGAATCAGCAAAGAAGTCAAACTCTCACTGTTTACAGATGATATGACAGTTTATGTGGATAACCCAAAAATCTCCACTCCAAAATTGTTAGAACTCATACAGGAATTCAGTCAAGTTTCTGGATATAAAATCAATGCACAGAAATCATTTACATTTCTATACACCAAGAGCAAGACAGAAGAAGAGAAATTAAGGAAGTCGATCATATTTACAATTGCACCCAAAACCATAAGATACTTAGGAATAAACCTAATCAAGGAGGCTAAAATCTGTACTCATAAAACTATAAAGTACTCATGAAAGAAATTGAGGAAGACATGAAGAAATGGAAAAACATTCCAAGCTCATGGATTGGGAGAACAAATATTGTGAAAATGCTTGTGCTACCTAGAGCAATCTACACATTTAATGCAATCCCTATAAAAATACCATCAGTGTTTTTCAAAAAATGGAATATTTTCATCCTGAAATTTAGGAACCAGAAAAGACTATGAATAGCCAGAGGAATTTTGAAAATAAAACCAAAGTTAGTGGCATCACAATTCCAGACTTCAAGCTCTATTACAAAGTTATGATCATCAAAACAGTATGGTACTGGCACTGAAACAGACACATAGATCAGTGGAACAGAATAGAGAGTCCAGAAATGGACCCTCAACTCTATGGTGAGCTCATCTCCAACAAAGCAGGAAAGAATTTCCAATGGAAAAAAGACTAGTCTTTTCAACAAATGATGCTGGGAAAATTGGATGACCACATGCAGAAGAATGAAATTGGATCATTTCCTTACACCACACACAAAAACAGACTCAAAATGGATGAAAGACCTCACTGTGAAATAGGAATCCATCAAAATTCTTGAGGAGAACACAGGCAGCAACCCCTTCGACCTCAGCCACACAGCAACTTCTTCCTAGAAACATCACCAAAGGCAAGGGAAGAAAGGAAAAAAAAACAAAAAAAACAAAAAACAAACTATTGGGACTTCATCAAGATCAAAAGCTTTTGCACAGCAAAACAAATAGTCAACAAAACCAAAAGACAGCCAACAGAATGGGAGAAAATATTTGCAAATGACATATCAGATAAAGGGCTAGTATCCAAGATCTATAAAGAACTCCTCAAACTCAACACTCAAAGAACAAATAATCCAACCAAGAAATGCGCAGAAGACATGAACAGACATTTCTCCAAAGAATACATCCAAATGTCTAACCAACACATGAAAAAGTGCTCAACATCCCTCAGCATCAGGATAATACAAATCAAAACCACAGTGAGATGCCACCTTACACCAGTCAGAATGGCTAACATTAACAAGTCAGGAAACAACAGATGTTGGTGAGGATGTGGGGAAAGGGGAACCCTCCTACACTGTTGGTGGGGATGCAAGCTGGTGCAGCTATTCTGGAAAACATTATGGAGATTTCTCAAAAAGTTGAAAATAGAGCTACCCTATGACCCAGCAACTGCACTACTGGGTATTTACCCTAAAGATACAAATGTAGTGCTCTGAAGAGGCACATGAACCCAAATGATTATAGCAGCAATGTCCACAATAGCCAAACTATGGAAAGAACCTAGATATCCATCAACAGATAACCGGATAAAGATGTGAGGTGTGTGTGTGTGTGTGTGTGTGTGTGTGTGTGTGTGTGTGTGTGTGTATACACACAAAGGAATGCTACACAGCCATCAAAGAGAATGAAATCTTGCCATTTGCAATGATGTGGATGGAACTGGAGGGTATTATGCTGAGTGAAATAAGTCAATCAGAGAAAGATAATTATCATAAGATCTCTCTGATATGAGGAATTTGGGAGTCAGGGCAGGTGTCATGGAGGGTGGTGAGGAAAAAAATGAAACAAGATGGGACTGGGGAGGGAGACAAACCATAAGAGACTCTTAATGTCAGGAAACAAACAGGGTTGCTGGGTGGTGGCAGGGGAAGGGTAGGGCTGCTGGGTTATGGGAAAAAACATAAATAAACAAACAAATAAATAAATAAATAAATAAACAAATAATAAATAAATAAATAAATAAAGTTTGAAAAATAACAGTTAAGCAAACAATACATACATACATACATACATACATAAAAATGGGGGGAAATTCTCAGTAGCTTGTTGGATTAAGTTTAAACTTCCTCAAAAAATCTTAATTCCTTTTCTAACTGCTTCTTTAGCCTCTCTCTTCCTGGGTTCTTCTGCACTAGAACACTAACATTTTGGTGTTGCATAAACATTTTGTTTCCTTGTGTGTCTATCTCTGTGCCTGGTAAAATTTTATTAGCTCAGTGAATACCCTCTAATTCCTCTAATTCCTCACCCTTCTCTGATACAATTAATTATTAATTCTTTCATATAATGTCGTGTCTTATAAAACTCTACTATTTTGTATTTCTTATGACGTCTTTATTATCCTACTTGTCTGTCTTCTACTAAGAAAAAATATTTTAGGGTATGAAAAGGGTTTTAGTCCTTATCTAGCACAATGCCTATACAGAATATGTACACCAATATTAGATGAAATTTATAAACATTTAATTATATAAATGACAGAAGGTTCAAGTAAAGCTCATTCTGTCTCAGTTTTGGCTGAGGCTCTAAGACAATAGTTGATAAGGGCTCTCACACATATACTCCTGGACCATCAGTGCTGGACTTGAAAAGAGGTAGCTGAGAGTTAGTTTATGACCCCAGGGAACTTACCCCCTTGAGGGGATATGCAAGTTTAAGATAAAGTAACCAAGGAATGGGGAATTAGAGATGAGATTATCTTCAGAGGGGGAAGCAGTGTGTTTCTATGAGGAAGGAGAGGAGGATGAACTTTTTTTTTAATCACAAAGCTTAGAGAATTTCAAGAAGACTTGAAAAGCTTGATTTGTGATTCATGGAGACTGTAGGGTAATGTAAAGCTTTTTACATTTCATCAGGAAAAGCCTAAAGACTACAAAGTAAGTTATCTAGTAAAAAGAGAGTACTGCATTGAGAATGGCCCGAGATCCTAAAGTTTTGTCAGAATGAAAGATACAGGAGAAATGAGCCTCTTGATATAGAAAGTAGGCCTGTAGTCATTTAAAAAAGAATTTGGATATGAAAAGCACTTTAAGGAACATTGAAACTTCTGCATGATGAGGGCCATCAAAGAAAGAAGTACTGATAGTCTGTGATTGTTAATTTTATGTGTCAATTTGAGTGAGTCAACTTGAGTGAGCTCAGAAATTTGGTTAAATAATGTTCCTTATGTGTCTGTGAGAATGTTTACAGAAGAGATTAATATTTGAATTGGTAGACTGAGTAAAACAGATTGCCTGCCCCAATGTGTACTTAATACTACTAAATACTACTGAAGACCCTATTGAGTATTTGAATAGAACCAAAAGGTGGACAAAGAAAGAATTCTCTTTCTCTTTAAAAGCTTGAGCTTCGACATCAATCTTGTGCCCTCGGATGGGGACTTACACTATTATCATTCCCAGTTCTTACCTTTGGACTCAGACTAGAAGTACCCCACCAATTTTCCTGGGACTCCAGTTGGCAAATGGCAGATTGTGGGACTTCATAATCCCATGAGTCAATATTTTATAATAAATCTCTTTATTATAAATGATATAATATATAATAAACATATACATTATATGTGACATAATATATATAATAATCATATATATGCATTATGTATCTATAAAACTATAACTATGTATATCCTATTTGTTCTGTTTCTCTGGAGAACCCTGACTAATATAGAGTTATAAGTAGCCAGCTACAGAGGAATATTGCCCTATATTTATAGGAACCTCACCTGAAGTATGAGATAACTCCAGAAATGGAAGTTTTCTGAAGAACATGCATATCGTCTCCAAGAAAGAGAATCCCTTTTAGCATTCAGAAAGTTCAGAGAAAGTTACTTAAGCTGTCTGCTACATCTCCAAGAAACCAGTACAAGGTACCTCTTTATTTTATAAGATATTGCCTGCCCTTATTATATTTTCATTTGGGTTCCCACAGAAGCAGACTCACAGATGTGGATATGAGTGCAAGCAGTTTATTTGGGAGGTGATCCTAAGAAGTACAGGCAGGGTAGTGAGCAGTGAGATAAGGAAGGGAAGGAAGATAGTAACACATGAGAGATTGAGTAGGTTACTACTATGGGAACTCAATCTTCCTGCTCTGGGATGCAGTAAAGCATGTACCTCAGAGTTATCCAACCAAGGGAGATGAGTCTCTATCAATTTTTGTCAGGCAGTTGTTGAGCACTGCTCCTAAGAGCATTAATTCCCCAGAAGTTCTGGCCTGCTCTGGAAGCGCAAAGAGTGGGCTCTAGTGGCCAAAGACAGTTTTCCAGTGTAGTGTCATGGCACCTGCAGGGGAAAATCATGAGTAACCTAGACTGAGTATGAGGGGTTATGGGCACAGTAGTGATAACAGTTGCTAGACTCCTACCTGAGTTATGAGGGTGTCAGAACTTGACCTGGGAGTGGAAGAAGAAGTAGAAACACCTTCCTGGAAAAAAGAAGACTCCCACCATAGAAGGCTTCCTACCTGAAGTGGCTCCATGCTGAGGTAGGGGAGAGGCTCTACACTTGAATAGAGTTTTGAGTGGTTACTTTTGCCAGAAATTGTAATTTTAATGTCTGAACTAAGTACTCTTGGGACTAAAAGTGAGCAGAGGATGATTAGTTCTCTCTTAGTCACTGAGATATTCATGAGACTTTCCCTAGATTTCATGGAGTAGATGGGAGGAAACTCCTTCAAGAGGACTGGACAGATAGTAGAAAGTGTAAAATACATTGATTTACTCATTGTATGAGTTCTATTCAGGTGATTTAGCTAAATAATTAAAAATTCAGTTAGTCAGATTTTTATCTATGGAATAACAAATATTCATACTTATAAAAAAGCATTTATTGAGGAATTCCATGTGACCAGTCTTACAGTAAGAACATGAAGGATATGGTACAAGAACAATCCTATTCCCTAAGTAGTATTTGCTACATTTTAGTTGGGAGTCTAGACTTCTGTTGGGAAACTTTTTCATCAATGACTGAGAAATTATATGATCTCTGGAATGATTTTTCCATCTAATAATTATATATTATATTTTAAGTAGCTATTAGTAATCTTCAAATAGGACCTTTATCCCTGATGATTCACCCAAATGTTTATCATTAACTTATTGACTATTGTTGATTTCTTAAAATCTGAGTGAGAAAGGGGTTTAAAGTGAAATAAAATCACAAATTTGTGTATAGGTTATACTAAATACTAGACATACTATTCAACAAGTTTGAGTTTTTGGGTCACCTACATACTTCTATAACTGACGACCCCCGAGACAATCAAGTTGTTTATTAGCCTCAGAAGTATCAAGAGGTAAGGATAAGAAAAGTTAATAAATATTTTTTCCTAAAATTAATATCAACACAGTTTTGATCAAAAACAAAATTAAGGTCATTGAAGTTAATATAATAATGAATGCAAAATGGGACAATATACTATTTTTTAAACTTATTAGACCTACTAGTATTAAAGTTTTCAATAAAAAAGCAATTCTGTTCACATGTGTGAGAGGTCCTTGAGAAAAATCCATTAAATAGTATATATTTTTTTACTTTGCCTGTTTCAGAGTGGTCTGATGTTTCCTTAGGTGGATTTAAGACCCCCTAGGTGATCTATGGTAGGTGAGGAGGGAGAATTAAGGAGAGAGGTAAAATTCTCTGTTGACTGGGCACAGTGGGTGTGGATTTGTCAACCATGTGAATGTGGATCAGATGCCTTAGATTGGGGAGGAGGATTCTATGAAAACGCAGGGGTTCTGGTATCTGAGTTTAAGTCCCACCTTTGCCCTTGCTCTTTATCTACTCTTACACAATTCATTTAACATTTCTGAGTCTCTATTTCCATACATACAAAAATAGAGATAATAAGAAAATTAAAAAATTGCCATAGGTTCTGGCTCATGGACTCTGTCTACCTGTCAGATGTGTCAGCTGGGGGTGATAATCTGAGAGTAAACAGATTTCCTAAAGGGAGGAAAACTAAGTCCCAAAGTTGAGAGATGAACTAAAGATCCTGATTAGCTCCAGTATGAGAGATTATGATTCAGTAAGTTGAGGAGATCCAGGGAATCCAAGCTCCTTGGTAATTTCTGGTGTGTAGTCATTTTGAAAACCACTGAATTAGAGGAATATGGTTACTGGGAAGGGTTCTTCAAATAACTATCATATGGCTATGAAAATGGGATAGAAATTTAGTTCTGAGATCATGGAGGCAGGAGAATGATTACTTAACATGTGGATTTGCACTCAAAGTACTTAATAACCATAAACATATGAGTTAATTGATAAATCTGATTGGGAGGTCCATGTAGAACCACCTATGCTCTCTCAAACTTTCTGAAAAATGGGTATCCTAAGCAACAGAAGCACAGTGTTCCCAACTGCTTCTACCCTGGATAAAACAAAAACAAAAAACTCTGGAATATTCAACAAATGGTAAATTGTTGCAACATTTCAAGATGGCAATATCAGCCCATTGCGGGATATAATGGACTGGACTTTAGCATTTGTCAACCAATTAGTCAGTGTTAATGCAATATTTTTACTGCAATGCAGTATTTTTACTTTAATGAACTCTTTCAACTTCACTACAAGGTGAATAGCATTATTATTCCTATTTCCATATAGCCAAACCAAAATTTAATAAGGTGAAAATCTTGCTTAAGGTCACAAAGCCAATAGGGAGCACCGTCCAAGCAAGGATAAGAATCCAGTTTTCTTTCTCCAAAATCCTGTGCTCTTCCCATTATAAAAGCATTTGTTCAGGAAAAGGACTTAGTCACGTTCAAAAGAAGAGTTAAGGAACTACATATGAGAGCAAGAGTAAGACAGGTCACCAAAGAGGTAAACAACATCAAGGACTGGCAATTCACAGAAGAGACATAGAAGACATACAGAAGCGTCTAAGATATCAAGATTATTATAGATAAGGGATAAGCATAAAAAATTCCTATCAGACAAGAAAGAAGTCAGCAAAATGCTGGAAAACCCGCATATTGTAATTGCATGCTTGAGCAGAGATATTAAGCTTGATACAGCAGAGGAACCTCACCCTCACTAAACATAACAGTCTCCTTAACATTAATTCCTAATTAAATCCACTGTGTTAGAGGAAAATGTCAGTCACTTTATTGAGTGGGGATTGTGTGAAAATCAATCCAATCAACTGATTTTTTTCACTTTAAAATTAGAGATTTGGTGTTATACAGACAGAGCTTACAAGTTTAGTAGAGTAAGTCACTAACTGGTCTAACCAGCACCTCAAGAAGTAATCACTATTCTAACCAGAAAAATGAGGCCAACCACATTCATTAGCCACATCTGATTTTGTAATGGATGTAATCAAAGACCAATGTACAGTTTGGTCCTACCTCACTTTCATAGAGAAAAATATGTCCAGAGATGTTCAGCAATTTATTCAGAATTAAGAATTGAATCTATTCTCAGATTCTTAATTTGACTTTTATTCCTCTAAGCAATTAAATTCATGCTTAAGAATAATATATAGGTTGTAGTTAATGTTTTGGGTTGTCCTCAGAAAATATTTTTAATACAAATAAAAAAATGTAACTGAAGACCACCTTATTATAAATGTACTCTGTGTTGGAGATAGTGATTCATAAGCTCATTTGCTTCATGACTCATAGATCTTGGGAAAAATCAAGATTCTAAGGAAATATTTGGTTTCTATTCAGAACTGTTCAGTTGTTTTATTCACTTTCATCTCCTTCTTTGTGAAAAACACAACAAAAATACTATAGCCAGATAGAATGCTTTAAGAAGCATCAATATGTATATCTTTATCATCTAAACCATATGCCCATAAGAACTTCCTTATTATGTGAATTATGTTATGAGAGTATTAACAATAATTATTTCTAGAAAGAACAATTATAGGTGAGAGGACTTTAAAAAATAAGAACTAGGGGTATATTATAACATCAGGATTACTCATTATATAATTACTCATATATATAAATAAGCTTTTCCATTGCTATGACTCAATCTTTTTTTTAAAAAAATTTTTTTTAAATTTATTTGACAGAGAGAAACACAGCCAGAGAGGGAACACAAGCAGGGGGAGTGAGAGAGGGAGAAGCAGGCTTCCCGCCGAGTAGGGAGCCCGATGTGGGACTTGATCCCAGGTCCCCAGGATCATGACCTGAGCCGAAGGCAGTCGCCCAACCAACTGAGCCACCCAGGCGTCCCTGCTATGACTCAATCTTAACCCAGGTGTCATTTGGCACCAACAGAATTTTGAAGATTAGATTTTCATAACAAAAATTGGAGAAGGTAACTTAAAGTGCTAGAATTCATTCAAACTGAGAATGTACTAGATGATGAGATGAGTAATAAAGTGTGCAGGAGAAAATTCTCTTGAGATAATAATCCTCCCCAAAGGCTTAAAGAGAAAAAAAAAAAACAACTCACTGTAAAAAATATATTTTCTCTTGGTTTTCCAAGTAGGAGATATTTGAACGATGTCTGTCATTTCATACTAATGCAGGGTCTCTCATTATCCTTTTCATATTTCTTTTTTCCCTTTTGTTTGTTTCCTATTGTATGTTGGGTGAAAATGAAAATAGATAACTTGTGTAAATCAGTTGCAAGTTAATGAAAAAATAAATAAAAACTCAGCTTAGACTAGATATAAAAGGGAGTGATTTATTGGTTTTAGTAATTGAGAAGTCCAAGGGAAACCAGGCATGGTTTGGCTCAGGGACTCAAAGGATGCTACGAATCTTTGTGTGTAATGGGTGTCTGTCACTTTGGTTTACTGTTCCCCATGTTGATCTTGTTCTGAGGAAACTCTTCCCTGAAATCGAGAAAGATTACTGCACCCAATTTCCAGTCTTCCAGTTTGGGGAAAGTTCTGTTGGATCTTTCACAATGGATGCAAAGAAGGACTTGGGCTCCCATGGACCAGCTTGGGCTGCATGCTAAACCCTGAGTCAGTCACTGAAACTAAGGAAAGAGAAGATGTTAATGATTAGACTGGAGGGTCATGTGACTACCATGATTGGTGAAGAATGGAGCAAAGAGGTGAGGTCAGCTTCCATGATCCACACACTGAAAGCAGGGGAAGGAGAGGCAAGTTTTCTGTTATGAAAAAGAGAGACACAGGCAAAAGCAATTGGTGTTTACTGCATAGACTGATGGTTAACCATTTTTTTGAACCCAAAATACAGCCCTGGGCCCCAGAGTAAGCTCTTCTTTTCTATGACATTGCTCTGGAGGGCAAAATGGGTCCTGGAAGCTCTTTCTCCTCCTCTCAGCTGCCTCTGTTCTACCTCCCTCCTAATTAAGTCTTGGGTCTAAATTCCCTCTAATGCTAGCCTGATGCTTGCTTATTTCATCAAAGTCCACTCAGTCTACGAAAGACCCATTTTCTCTAACCTACTGGCTGTGCACCACTGAGAGGAATGAATCTGAGCAGAGAGTTGAGAGGAAAAAAATGATTTCTTTAACCCAACATGTTAAGAGGAATTCATGTTAGTTATATTTTGTTTTCTGAGAAAGTCTAATTCCTTCATCAGTCTGGAGCTATTAATGCAAGTACAAGATACTGTAGTAACTAAAGGGTTATATATGGGATGGTAACATGATTTGCCTTTGTTTACAATCCTGATGAACCAGACTTAGATTTTTTTGTCTGTTAGATATTGAAACATTTTTCTTAGATTTAAAAATTATATTCTTTCCGGGGAGCCTGAGTGGCTCAGTGGTTAAGCCTCTGCCTTCAGCTCAGATCATGATCCCGGAGTCCCGGGATCGAGCCCTGCATTGGGCTGCCCGCTCGGTGGGAAGCCTGCTTCTCCCTCTCTCACTCCCCCTGCTTGTGTTCCCTCTTTGGCTGTGTTTCTCTCTGTCAAATAAATAAAAAAAATTATATTCTTTCAAGAAATGCCAGAGCTCAAAATCAAATGAGACATTGAGTAGAAGAACTGAATTAATAAAAGTTCTTCTTATGGTTATACTTTTACTCCCAAAGATTCTATGAGGAATTGAAATTCTTAGACCTGGAAATGGAAAGCAGCTCCATGAATATTGACATTTATTTAACTTCTAGCTCATGTTTTCTGTGCAAACCAGAATTCAGTTCACTGTTCAGCTAAATGTCTGCTTTGTTTCATCCCTGCTGTTTTAAATGTTTGGGAATTGGATTGAATTCACAATGAAGGTGCTAAGGCATTTTGCTCATCTGGAAACCAAATGCAAAACTGCAGAGATGACAATTTTTTATTTCTTTTGGCTGCAGCTCTCAAGATTGTCATGTTCTATGCATACAGATGCCAAGTACCTTTTCCCAAAGTAAAGGATGAACTGGGCAGGTGGCCAGTGCGTTGAGCTGGAAGATTCTTCCTGATTTGGGCTGAGATGAGGCCCCAATCACTGCCATAATGCTGGAACTTGATTTGAGTGATGACTTACAAAGAGACAGCATTAAACAACTGACTCACTAAGTGAGTCACACTTGCTGAGCTCTGCACTTTCATTATCCTCAGAAAGCTATCAAGAAATCGTCTCATTGCTTTCCTGATGCAAATGGAAATGTCTAGCATATTGACTCCATTCCCAGTTTACACTCTAGATAGAAACCAATTTACACCTGGGGAATGTGCCAGGATCCTGCAGGGGAGAAATTGTGAAACAGGCAGGAATTGTCTTCTAGCAGCTCTTTGTGAGCCCCCTACTAGTGTATATTTACCCCTAGCTCTCAGAAAGCAAATGGTCCCCCATTTTTCCCCTTTTCGTCTCCTCTTCCTCCCTTCCCCCTCCATTCCCTTTATCTCTCCCCTGCCCCCTCCCCTATCCTCCCATTTCCTTCTTTCTTTGCTCTTCTTCTCTCTCCCCCAATCCTTTTTGCGCGCACACACACACACACACACACACACACACACACACACACTCCCAGGAATCACTTCTGGATTCTGATGGTGGGACACTGTCTCCCATCAGATGATCCATACCTTCTTCTCTAAAACTTTCCCATCCCCTTGTTCCTTCCCACCCTTGCACCTAGTTAAGCCCCCAAGTTTATCTCTCTTGGCCTGTGCTACGTGGTTGAAGTTAAGCTGATGAAGATATAGCTGCATATTGGACAAGGTAGTTGATAATAATATTATAGAAACATAATCTATGGAAAATGCAAAGCTTTCCACCAGGCCAATATATGCACACTTGGCACCTGAATAAGAGCTATTTGGAAAGGCATCAGGGTTTGGTAGAGAGTATGGAACAGGGATTAAACCGTTGTGTTCTCCACCTGGGTAATTTTGAATAATTCTTCTAAGTTTTTTAAGATAGAGTATTCTTACTATCAAAAGAGAAGAGCCAATGCCTTCCTTTTTCACTACAGTGGCCATCTGCTGGTTTTGCCTTCTTGGCAGATATTTTCTCTCTTTCCCAATTTTCCTTTGTACAACACCCTTCCCACACTTGGTCCATGTGCTCTGCTTTATGGTATTCAGGACCCCACTCAGTCCAGAACAGTCAGAGTCACCCTTGGCACTCCTGCTACAACTACTCGAAAAGCCGTGAACTCCCTCGTCTGGTAACTTACAGTGCCCAGTGGCCATCTTTGTCACCATGTGGGAAAAGCAACAGCCTTTAGACACATGGGGTAGCAATATGATCTGATAGGTGTAGTCCACATCTTTCTCTCAGGATCTGCCTATTGGTCACAGGACTGATAGTTGGACCTTATTAGGTCGGGAGCCCATCCTTGAAACTGGACATGCCTGTTATCAGGTCTACTCCTAATCGACATGATCCAATAAAGCCTCCTGTTTGTTTTAACCATATTTGAGTTCGTTTTCTATCACCTATAGACAAAAGAGTTCCAACTTATCCAGCTAGAAAGCAATAAAAAGAATTCCATGAACCGTTTGACCCTTGTTCTATGGCAGGGTTTGGCAAACTTTTTCTGTCAAGGCTCAGAAAGTATCTTAGGATTTACAGGCTACAAAGTCTGTCACAATTCTCCAACTCTGCCTCTGCCATAAAGAAAGACGTTATAGGGTGCCTGGGTGGCTCAGTTGGTTAAGTCACTGTCTTCAGGTCAGGTCATGATCCTGGAGTCCTGGGATCGAGTCCTGTATCAGGCTTCTGGCTTTACGGGGAGTCTGCTTCTCCCTCTGACCTTCTCCCCTCTCATGGTCTCTCTCTCTCTCTCTCTCTCTCTCTCTCTCTCTCTCTCTCTCTCTCTCAAATAAATAAATAAAATATTTTTTTTTAAAAAGAAAGCAGTCATAGACCATGCATAGAGGAATGAGTATGAGGTTGTGTTATACTTATTCATTTTAAATAGATGACATAGGTATCAACCATGAATATTATCTACGGACACTGAAATCTGATTTTCATGTCTTGGAAAAGTTTTTTGAGTTTTTTCAACAATTAAAAAAATGTAAAAAGCACTTAGTACAAAAACACAGATGTAGTGATTTTCTCTACAGGAAAAAATGACTGTAAGAATCCCAGCAACTGCCTTTCTGAGGATTAAAAAAAAAGTTCAACAAGAAAAGAATGCTTATGGCCTTGTGGACAGTCACCAAATCAATCATTATCAGTGACTCTGGGGTTTTTTGTTTTTGTGTTTTTGTTTTTGGCTATCTTCATAGCTAAGGTCTGCCCAATTAATAAGATTGACTGCATAATGAATTTGATTTGAACATTAAATGGCCCAATCATTAGGTTTTCTATGTATTTGTAAGGTCATATTTTTTCCTAAGGGACTCTTTAAGTTACATAATCTACTCAGACAGTGAATTGAAGCAATCCACAAGTTGAGGAATTGACTGATGCAGTTAATAAAAAAATAAAGATTCACCTATTCAAAAATACATTGAAAAATACTTATCCATAGGGAGAGATGATTTCAACTGATCTATGGTCAAGACATAACTAGTAAAGATAGTAGCTGAAAGAGGAAGGTAAAATGTGATAGAAGAAACTCTAGATACTCAGATGTACCGATGTAAAATGTTCATTATCATGAACAGTCTCCTATTACATGTATGGTTATATGCTAGGAGCTATTTACTTATTTTATATATATATTTTTTATATATAAATTTTATTTTATATTATATATATGGTTTATATATATATATCTAGTTAATAACAAACTAATGTATATATATTCTTATTTTATATATATCTAGTTAATAACAATCTAATATTGTTAATATAGTTAATAACTAGGTATATGTTAGATTGTATAATATTATTACATATATGTACAGAAATTATATATAAATATATATAAATTACTCTGGACATCTTTGTAAGTTAGTAAATTAAGTAATGCCAATTAAAGATTGTCCAAGGACAGCACAAAACAAAAATATTAAGATTTTCAGATGATGTTCAGGCATGTGAGAGTCTGAATTTTCTCATAAATTAGCCCAACGTCTATTATGTCTCTTTTCAAATAGTTCTGGGTATAGTGTTTATTTTTTAATACTATGGAATATTACCCAAAAACATTTTACTGCCTGTGGATTACCAAATCAGTTTGAATGAATATAATTGAAAGACATTCCAAAACCTTAAAATGACTTAGAAGTATCTTCAAGAGTTGATCCCAAGTCCCTCCTTTCATATGGAAGGCCTTCTTAGCTGACATATATCTTTAAAATGACTTTCTATGAGGAGAGAGAGGCAAAAATGCCTGAATGTCCAATCATCCTGACACTAAAAGGAAAGGCAATTCTTTTTAAAAGTAAATGCCCCTTTTCAACTATAACTTGAATTTTATTGAGATAAGTATGTTCAAATCCAACCTGATTCCCATAAATAAAGCAGAGTTGGAGAATGTGATCCTCTATTTTCTTTTGTTGTGGAGAACTGATTCCTAAGAATTGGTAGCTTTTCATTTTTTTCATTTTCAGACATCCAGATCTACTAGCCTTAATTGCTGTTGGAGCAAAGAGACTTATGGAGGCAGACATCAGTAACATCAGTGTTAGGCTGTGGTGTTTCCAAGTGAAGACAGCTCCCAATAAAATAGATTTTTAGATGAACAACAACAACAACAAAAAGACATGCTCTTACAAACAGGAGGAAAACAGGGTGATAAAATAATTTCCAGTACCATCATCTTTCCACCTATTTTTCTATCATTTCTAGTCCTAAATGCCTAAAGCGTTTTTTGTTCTATTTTGTTTTGTTTGTTTTGGATTGGTTTTTAGAAAAAGAAGTTTACCCCACAGTTGCTTTTTCTCTTTTTTATTGATTTTGCCCCTTTTCTTTTCTATTTTATGTTTAATATCTCTCCTTTGACCTTATTATTTCCCCATTAACAAACTCTCAAAAAAAAAAAAAATTCTCAGGGACTCGCAAAAGCTAAAGACCTTAAAGTTCTCCAGGCACAATTGCAGTGCTCTGCACACGAGATTTAAACTTGCCTTCCCAACCTGTATTCCCACTACCACCCTTCAGACATTAAGAGACCCACTCAGAAAACGTTACAATTCTGGTTCATGACCTTTCTTTTTTTCCCCACCAATCCTTTTTTCAAACTGTTTTCTCTCATTCCATCTGCTGTCATTCTCTTCCTTCTTCACATTTAGTTAGTGTCTCTGAGGAACTTTCCCAGACCCCCAGGCAGGGCTTTGATGTCTTTGTGTTCCCACAGCACTGTTTTGTAAGCACTCATTACGATCTATTGTGGATTATATTTATGTGCATATTTACTATGTCATCTTTCCTGCGAGAGGACAAAAGTGTTTGAGGAGAATAACTAGATTTTTTTCACCACTTTACTCCTAGAATTTTCTTTAAAATGTGAAAGAAATGCATAATATGTTTACAGTATTTGAAAATAAAATAATACTTCTCTTTCTCCTTTTAAAATTTCATGCATTCTCTCAATTTTCTCTTTGGCTTTCTTTTTCCCTTTATAATTCTACAAACTTTCTTCTTTTTCAATTTCCCCATTTCCTCTTTTTCTTTCCATTTCTTCTTCATTAATTTTTTCCCTTCACTTCTTTTTCTGCTCCTTATTTAGATCTTGAGTATTGTGGATTTAAGCATACATTTTTCACCATCTATTCCCCTATCCTTTACATTTTTGGTTATATGTTGAACATGTTCTGAAGCAAATTTTTGGCAATGCAATTATTTAATAATTCACTACTTTGTTTTATTTCACCTCACTAAGTAAGTATTTATGTTTAATCATAGAACCAGGCCCTGTTCTAAGCGCTGGAGATCCAGATTGATGAGAACTAACACAGTTGCTTTCTCATTGAGGTTTTGTTATTGTTGGAGGAGACAGAGGGAAAAAAAATCCCACAAAGAAGCAAAAAATATTCTGAGAATTTTAAAATAGACTTAGAATGGCAAATTCCCAATCCAAGTGATGACGTGTCAGAATTACCCATCAGCCATAAACAAACATAAAGTAAAAAAACAGAAAAGATCAACAGCAACTCTCTGACAAAATCCTTTAAAAAATAATTTTGGAAGCATATTAGTAGACAGAAGTTAAATTAGAGATGTAATTTCATAAATCTTCCACAAGTTCTCCTTGAGTCACTGACTACCAAGCTCTGCATGCACAGGGCAAGACTACATGAGGCTCAGAAAAGAAGAATTACTTAAGGGCTGTGAGATGAATGGAGATTTCAGGGTTCAATAGGCTGGAGAGTCCATTGAGCCTGAGTTCTGAATGAACCTTGTTCTGAATGAATCCGCTGGACATTGGACATTCTGTTGAGATACCAAAAAAGCCACATCTTAAGCCTTTCATCTCTTCTGTCCTGGAGCAAGCTTTCTTCTATGATGTGTCCTTTGGGTTTTTTTGTTTCTCTGTTTTTTCAAAAATTTTATTTATTTGTCAGAGAAAGAGAGAGAGAGGAAGAGTGCAAGAACACTCAAGCAGGGGGAGCAGGAGGCAGAGGACAAAGCAGGACAAAAGTTCCTGCTAAGTGGGGAACTCAATGTGGGACTTGATCCCAGGAGTGGGATCACGACCTGAGCTGAAGGCAGATGCTTAACCATCCAAGTGTTCCCTCTTAGATGTGTTCTAACAAAGCTTAACACCAAGCCTCAAGGGAATCAGATAGAGCCACTGATAGCCAGAATGAAGCTCAGTACTCTTCAAAGAATGAAAATGTCAGAGAGAATTTTGTTTAAATGGTGGTAAAACAAAATAAAACAAAACAAAAACACATAGCATAAAATTTATCATCTAAAATATTTTTAAGTGTAGAGTTCAATAGAGTTAACTGTATTCACATTGCTGTGCAGCAAATCAGAATTTTTTCATTTTGCAAAACTGGAAACCCTATACCAATTGAATAACTTCCTATTTTCCCCTCTTCCCAACTGCTGGCAGCCATTCTATGAGATTGATGGCTTTCCATATTTTATAAGAGTGAAATCTTATATTTATCTTTTTGTGACTGCTTTCTTTCACTTACCATACTGTCCTCAAGGTTTATCAGTGTTGTATAACATAACAGGGTTATTTTTTAAAAAGATTTATTTATTTATTTGAAAGAGGAGGGGGGGAGGGGGAAGGATGAGAGAGAATCTCAAGGCAGCTCCCAGCTGAGTTGGGAGCCTGACCAGGGCTTGATCCCACTGCCCTGGGATCATGACCTGAGCTGAAATCAAGAGTTGGTCGCTTAACTGATTGAAGCACCCAGATGGCCCAACAAGATTCTTTTTAAAAGCTGAATACTATTCCATTGTGTTTATATACCACATTTCTTTATCCTTGCATTCATTTATGGACATTTGGTTGCTTTAACTTTTGGGCTATTGTGAATAGCTCAATGAACATGGGTGTGCAAATACCTCTTTGAGATTCTGTTTTCAATTCTTTTGACATGCACCCAAAATAGGATTGCTGGACCATATGGTAAATTATTTTTAATTTTTTGAGGAAGTTCTTTACTGTATTCTTTGGTTTATGTACCTCCTCCATCTGGCTGTTCTTGAGTTATATCTTTTTATGATAAAGTGATAATATATGGGTAAACTAGTTTCCTGAATTCTGTGAGGTGCTCTGGCAAATTAATTGAACCCAAGGAGGGAATGATGAATCTCCAACCTATTGGCAGAAATACAGGTAACAACCTGGACTTGCAAATTAGCCCTTGAAGTAGAGGGCTCTCTTGCAGGGCTGAGCCTGTAGACTGTGGGATCTAATGCTCTTCCCCAGTAGACAGTGTTAGAATTGAGTCGAATTGTAGGACACCTAACTGATGTCTGAGAATTGTTTAATAGTGTGAGAATTCCTCTCTAACACGTTGTAACGTGATCAGAAGTGTTGAGATTTTTTTATTATATATACTCTGGATAATTATCATGTGGGAAACAAAGGTGAAAGAAAAGAATTAAATGCTTACAGTCCATTGACAAGTCTTTGAAACAGGTAGAGTTAACATCGTCTGGGAGCTCTGGTGCCTCGATATTGATGATTTGCTAAGAGCAAAAGCCAATCCCAGCCCAACCCTCCAGGATCCTGTGAGTCTACTTTAGACATAAAAATTCCTTTGGAAACTTCCTTTATCTTTACTCACCAAAATATATATTAGCAATCATTCACTAGGCATATGACTCTCTGATATATGTCTGAAAGTTCTCATGACTGAGTTTCTGCTAAGCAGTAATAAATGACCTTTTCCTAACAATACTCAGCCACTCAGGATTCTGGAAACCTTGCTTCCAAAATACCTTGGAAACTTGTGCTAACCCTACCCTCTTCCCAACTTGAAAGTGTGTAACAGTCAGCTGTCACAACCAGAGTGCTACCTTCTGTGCAGGGGTCCTATCCCCGTGCTTTAATAAAACCACCTTTTTTTGCACCTTAGATGTCCCAAGAATTCTTTCTTGGCTATCAGGTCTGAAGCCCAATATTTCTACATCAATTATTTAACACCTATATGGTTTACAAATATTTTTTCCCTTCCATTGTTTTCTTTTTCACTCCATTATTCCCTTTAATGAATAGATATTTTTAAATTTCATGTAGTATTTTTTTGTCTACTTTTGCTTTTGTTGCCTATGCTTTTGTTGTCACAGTCAAGGAATCATTATCAAATTCAAATCATGAGGTTTTTTTTTTTTTTTTTTGATTTCTTGGTTGATCCACATATTCTTGAGTAGGCTCGTCTTTAGCTTCCAAGTGTTTGATTTTCTCCTGAACTTTTTATGGTGATTGAGTTCCAGTTTTATGGCATTGTGGTCAGAGAATATGCAGGGAATAATTTCAATCTTCTGGTATCGGTTGAGCCCTGATTTGTGGCCTAGTATGTGGTCTATTTTGGAGAAAGTTCCATGTGCACTCGAGAAGAATGAGTATTCTGCTGTTTTAGGGTGGAGTGTTCTGAATATCTATTAGATCCATCTGGTCCAATGTGTCATTCAAAGCTCTTGTTTCTTTGTTGATTTTCTGTTTAGATGATTTGTCCATTGCTGAAAGTGATGTGTTAAGATCTCCTACAATTCATGTGTTTGTATCAATATGACTCTTTATTTTGCTTAACAGTTGGCTTATGTAGTTGGCTGCTCCCATGTTAGGGGCATAAATATTTACAATTGTTAGATCTTCTTGATGTACAGACCCTTTAAGAATGATGTAGTGTCCTTCTGTGTCTCTTACTACAGTCTTTAGACTAAAATCCAATTTGTCTCATGAGAATTGCTACCCCGGCTTTCTTTTGGGGTCCATTGGCATGAAAGATGGTCTTCCATCCCCTCACTTTCAATCTGGAAGTGTCTTTAGGTTCAAGATGAGTCTCTTGTAACCAGCATATGGATGGGTCCTGTCATTTTATCCAGTCTGCAACCCTGTGTCTTTTTATTGGAGCATTTAGGCCGTTCACATTGAGGGTGATTATTGATAGATATGTTTGTATTGACATCATGTTGCCTATGGAGTTCATGTTTCTATAAGTTACCTCTGTATATTTCTGTTTTGTGTCACTCTTGGGTTCATTTCTCCTCTATAGAACCCCTCTTAGTATTTCTTGTAGTGCTGGCTTGGTGGTTGCATAATCTTTTAGACCTTGGCAGTCTTGGAAGATCTTTATTTCTCCTTCCATTTTGAAAGTCAACCTTGCTGGATACATTATCCTTGGTTGCATATTTTTGTCATGTAACTTCCTGAATATGTCTTGCCAGCCCTTTCTGGCTTGCCAG
>PITA01013929.1:0-55568 GCA_004023965.1 Spilogale gracilis
ATTTTTTCCTGCTTTGTCAAAGATGATTTGCCCATAGATTTGTGGGTCCATATGTGGGCTCTCCACTCTGTTCCATTGGTCTATTTCTCTGTTTTTGTGCCAGTACCATGCTGTCTTGGTAATCACAGCTTTGTAATAAAGCCTGAAGTCAGGTAATGAGATGCCCCCAGCTTTGCTTTTCTTCTTCAGCAATTCCTTAACGATTTGGGGTCTTTTTTGGTTCCATATAAATTTTAGGATTGTTTGTTCCAATGCTTTGAAGAATGTTGGTGGAATTTTGTTCGGAATGGCATTGAAAGTATAGATTGCTCTGGGCCACATAGACATTTTGACAATGTTTATTCTTCCTATCCATGAGCATGGAATGCTCTTCCATATTTTTGTGTCTTCTTCAATTTCTTTCATGAGTGTTCTGTAGTTCCTCGAGTACAGATCCTTGACTTCTTTGGTTAGGTTTACTCCTAAGTATCTTATATTTTTGGTGCTATAGTAAACGGAATTGATTCTCTGATTTCCCTTTCTATTTTTTTGTTGTTAGTGTATAAGAATGCAACTGATTTCTGTGCATTCATTTTGTATCCTGCCACATTACTGAATTGTTGTATGAGTTCTAGTAGTTTGGGGGTAGAGTCTTTTGGGTTTTCCACATAGAGTATCATGTCATCTGCAAAGAGAGAGAGTTTGACTTCCTCTTTGCCAAGCTGGATACCTTTTATTTTTTCTGTTTCCTGATTGCTGTTGCTAGGACTTCTAACACTATGTTGAAGAGTAGTGGTGAGAGTGGGCATCCTTGCCTTGTTCCTGATCTCAGAGGAAAGGCTGTCAGTTTTTCCCGATTCAGGATGATATTCGCTGAGGGTTTTTCATAGATAGATTTTATGAGGTTGAGAAATGTTCCCTCTATCCCTATACTTTGAAGAGTTTTGATCAGGAACGGATGTTGTATTTTGTCAAATGCATTTTCTGCATCAATTGAGAGTACCATGTGGTTTTTCTCTCTTCTCTTATTGATTTGTTCTATCACGTTGATTGTTTTGCGAGTGTTGAACCACCCCTGCATTTCTGGGATAAAATCCACCTGGTCATGGTGGATAATCTTTTTAATGTATTGTTGGTTCCTGTTATCAAGGATCTTGTTGAGAATCTTGGCATCCATATTCATCAGCGATATTGGTCTGAAGTTATCCTTTTTGATGGGGTCTTTGTCTGGTTTGGAGATTAGTGTGATGCTGGCTTCATAGAAAGAGGCTGGAAGTTTTCCTTCCGTTTCTATTTTTTGAAAGAGCTTCAGGAGAATAGGTGTTATTTCTTCCTTGAATGTTTGGTAGAATTCCCCAGGGAATTCATCTGGGCCTGGACTCTTGTTTTGGGGGAGGTTTTTGATCACTGCTTCAATCTCGTTACTAGACATAGGTCTATTCAGATTGTCAATGTCTTCCTGTATCAGTCTTGGTAGTTTATAGGTTTCTAAGAATGTATCCATCTCTTCTAGGTTGTTAAACATATTGGCATATAATTGTTGATAGTAATTTTTGATGATTGTTTCTATTTCCTTGGTGTTAGTCGTGATCTCTCCCCTTTCATTCATGATTTTGTTAATTTGCGTCTTCTCACTTTTCTTTTGTGTTAGTTTGGCCAATGGTTTATCGATCTTATTGATTCTTTCAAAGAACCAGCTTCTAGTTTTGTTGATGTGTTCTACTGTATCTCTAGTTTCTGCTGCATTCATCTCTTCTCTAATCCTTATTATTTCCCGCCTTGTGTGGGGGGTTGGTTTAATTTCTTGTTGATTTTCCAGTTCTTTAAGGTGTAATGAGAGTTGCTGTATTCGGGATTTTTCAATTTTTTTGAGTGAAGCTTGGATGGCTATGAATTTCCCCCTTAGGACGGCCTTTGCTGTATCCCATAGGTTTTGGATTGACGTATCTTCATTCTCATTGGTTTCCATGAAGTGTTTAAGTTCTTCTTTGATTTCTTGGTTGATCCACATATTCTTGAGTAGGATCGTCTTTAGCTTCCAAGTGTTTGATTTTCTCCTGAACTTTTTATGGTGGTTGAGTTCCAGTTTCATGGCATTGTGGTCAGAGAGTATGCAGGGAATAATTTCAATCTTCTGGTATCGGTTGAGCCCTGGTTTGTGACCTAGTATGTGGTCTATTCTGGAGAAAGTTCCATGCGCACTCAAGAAGAATGAATATTTTGCTGTTTTAGGGTGAAAAGTTCTGAATATATCTATGAGGTCCATCTGGTCCAATGTGTCATTCAGGGCTCTTGATTCTTGTTGATTTTCTGCTTAGATGATCTGTCCATTGCTGAGAGTGCTGTGTTAAGATCTCCTACAATCAATGTATTTGCATCAATATGATTCTCTATTTTGTTTTACAGTTGGCTTATGTAGTTGGCTGCTCCCATGTTAGGGGCATAAATATTTATAATTGTTAGATCTTCTTGATGTATAGACCCTTTAAGAATGATGTAATGTCCCTCTGTGTCTCTTACTACAGTCTTTAGACTAAAATCCAATTTGTCTGATATGAGAATTGCTACCCCGGCTTTCTTTTGGGGTCCATTGGCATGAAAGATGGTCTTCCATCCCCTCACTTTCAGTCTGGAAGTGTCATTAGATTCCAAATGAGTCTCTTGTAAACAGCATATGGATGGGTCCTGTCGTTTTATCCAGTCTGCAACCCTGTGTCTTTTTATTGGAGCATTTAGGCCGTTCACATGGAGGGTGATTATTGATAGATATGTTTGTATTGACATCATGTTGCCTATGGAGTTCATGTTTCTATAGATTACCTCTGTAGATTTCTGTTTTGTGTTGCTCTTGGGTTCGTTTCTCCTCTATAGAACCTCTCTTAGCATTTCTTGTAGTGATGGCTTGGTGGTTGCATCATCTTTTAGACCTTGGCAGTCTTGGAAGCTCTTTATTTCTCCTTCCATTTTGAAAGTCAACCTTGCTGGGTACATTATCCTTGGTTGCATATTTTTGTCTTGTAACTTCCTGAATATGTCTTGCCAGCCCTTTCTGGCTTGCCAGGTTTCTGTGGAAAGGTCTGACGTTATTCTGATGGTCTTCCCTCTATAGGTAAGGGATCACTTTCTCCTAGCTGCCCTTAAGACATATTCTTTGGTTTTATGATTCGAGAATTTTACTATTATGTGCCTGGAGGTTTTTCTGGCCTCATTGATCTTGGGGGGTGTCCTCTCTGCTTCTGGGACATGAACATTTGTTTCATTCCCCAGATTTGGGAAATTTTCATCCATGATTTGTTCAACAATATTTTCTAGGCTTCTCTCTCTCTCAACTCCTTTGGGGATTCCAATAATTCTGATATTGGAGCGTTTTATGGCATCATTCATTTCCCTTATTCTGTTTTCTTGGGATTTTAGCTGTTTGCTCCAAGACTTCTCTTGCTCCTCCTTCTTAATCCATCTGTCTTCTAAATCACTGATATGATCTTCAGCTTCACTTACTCTGGCTGTTAGCATATTTAAATTAGATTTCATCTCATCTAAAGCCTTTCTAACCTCAGCTTTCACTTCTGTTACTATGGCTTCCACTTTGAGACTAATGTTCTTTTCTAAAATAACTATTGTTTGGACTATTGCTGCCCCGAATTCCATTTCTGTCATATTGTTTATGTTCATTTCCAATAATTCTGTGATCGAGGTTGCAGTCTCAGGGTTCTTCTTCTGTTGGGTGTTCCTTCTCTGAGTCATTGTGGCGAGGAGTGGTTGAGGGGGAGTATGGCTAACTATATCAGCCACTTTCTGGATGGATTGGTCGTTGGAAGGTTTTGGAGCAACCAGAATTCACCACTGAAAAGGGAGGAGAAAGTAAAAAGAAAATGGAAGAGAGGAAGCAAGAAAAGAAACCCCTGCCAGAGTGGGGTGCGGTGGTAGGATTTATATGGTACAAAACTGTTACAGGATAAAGAAAAGGTTTGTCAAGGGTGAATGAAGAGATCTAAAAGTGAAGCCCAACCTATATGACCCCCAAGACCAGTATTTATATAATATAGAAGCAAAGACAATTACACAGACACACTGACAGACTATAGTGGGAAAGTTGGGGCAGACAATACTTGTTGGCAAGGAATGCGTTTCAGATGCTCCCGAGTTTGTCTTGTTATTATTGTTGGAGGAGCCCACTTTCAAAAGATATAGGGAGACTAGAACTGGTTGTATATAGGGGTAGCACTGAATAGGCATGTGGGATTGACTTGAGGCTTATAACTATATGTACACGTAAAAGAGAGAATAAAGGAAAGAGGAGAGAAGAAAGGGAAAAACAGAGAAAGCAAACAGGGTTACAAGAGGCAACAACAAGAGCAGAAAATATAGGAGTGTGTTTGAGAAAATTTCAAGGTTAAAAAAAATTATGGGGGGGATGCCTGGGTGGCTCAGTTGGTTGGGTGACTGCCTTCGGCTCAGGTCATGATCCCGGAGACCCAGGATCGAGTCCCACATCGGGCTGCCTGCTCGGCAGGAAGCCTGCTTCTCCCTCTCTCACTCCCCCAGCTTGTGTTTCCCTCTCTCACTGTGTTTCTCGCTGTCAAATAAAAAAAATCTTTAAAAAAAAAAAAAAATTATGGGGTGTTGTGTTGAGTATCACATTGTGATAAAAAGGGGGTTAAAAATTGAAAGAAGAGAGACCGTGAGACTGTATTTTTAAGCTTAGAATGGAAGCTTTAAAAGTAAAAATAGAAAAAAGTTTAAAAAAGTAAATAAGATGGAAAACTATCAATAAGTTGTAGGGCTTTTGGTACTTGTAGTCAGTGCCAGGAGTTTAATAAATCACCTTTCCCCCGATTTGGGGTTTTGCAGTTTGAGTGTTGTCCTCCTGAGCTTCTGGCTTGTTTTCTGGTGGCGGGGCCTGTGGCTTAGTTTCAGTCCTTCTACCTGGGCTCCGTCTCTCTGCCCCCTTGCTAGAGGCTGGTCTCCATGTTAACCAGGTTATCAGGTTACAATTCTCTGGTGGGGGAGCTTTGTTCTTTTATGTCCTTTTTCAGCTGCTGAGGAAGTCAGGTCAGAGCAAGATGTCTGCGCCCAGACCTCCTTCCCACAGAGAGCCTTTACACAGAGAGGGGCTCTTTCCCGCCTCCCGGTTGGCAGCCTGTCACACCCTGCACGCGCAGAGGCTGGATTGATCTCTGCCCGTGCCCCCCATTTGTCGCTTCACTCCCACACCTCAAAACCACAACTTCTTTTGGATCACGCGACCTTGTCTTTGCCCCGGGACCCGAGGTCTCTTAGGTCCCACACAAGTCTATAAAATCGCCTTCCCTGGGGGTCTGCGCCCGGCCCACGGGGTGGAGAGAAGCGGGAGAGAAAGGCGGCGGCGGAAAAATAGAATCCACGCCCGCTGCTCTCGCTGAGGTCCCCCATGCCGCGAAGCCCTGCTTCTCTGGCTTAAGCAGTGGGGGGATAGACTCCGCACCCCAGCCCCTCTAAGTTCCCTGGAGCTGCGGGGCACTTCCTCTCCCTGCAGATTCCCGTTTCGCTGCTGCCATGGAGGAGAAACTGATTTTTCACCTCACAGGGCACTCTGTCCCTGCGGGTCCCCATCTCCCCGCTCTGGTGGCGGCAGCGGCAGCGAAAGAAAAGTCTCCTTGCCTTGCCGTGGGCTCTGCTGTGCTCCGGTTTCTGTTTCGCCCCGATTCAGACCGTAATCTGCTCTTATTCCTCACTCACAGAACTCTTTCATGTGTGGGTATTTGCTTTCAATGGTTCAGCTCTGCGGGCTTCCTCCCCCACTCCCCTGTCTCTGGGGGCAAGCCACCGGTCCCTCTCACTTTCTACCTTTTTGCGGATGGTTTTTGTCTCCAGAAGCGCAAAATATCACATTTCAGGCTGATTTCTTGGGTGCTCTCAGTGGTCCTGCAGTGTTCCTTTTGCTGGAATTGAGTGCAGTTCAGGGAACTCCTCGACCTATTCTTCATGACTTGGAGAACCACGACAACTACTTTGTTTCTCATATTTCTTCTATGAAATGCTTTCAGCTAATACAAGGACATCTTTGTTGTTATTTCTGATTGATTTGTCTTTTAAAATTAATTAATTTTTTTGACACAGATTGAGAGAGGGAGCACAAGCAGAGGGAGTGGGAGAGGGAGAATCAGGAACCCTACTGAGCAGGGAACCTGATACGGGGCTGGATCCCACATAACCTGAGCCAAAGACAGATGCTTAACCGACTGAGCCACCCAGGTGTCTTTCATTTTTGTTTAATCTATGAGAATTTTTTTTTAAAGTACTCATCAATTACACTCTCTTAGAAATATTAACTTTCATCCTCATTTTTAAGGAAGCGGATTTTTTTGTTGTTTATTTCTATTTCTCTTGTTCTTTATATCTTAAGAGAAAACTAGATTTAAACAGAAATAGATTGATTTTAGGTTTAAATCTGCTACATACTCTGTGGGTTTGAGTTATATTCAGTTAGCAAAATCTCTCATTTCTTCTTTCCAAGTTTTTTTCAAAACCTAGATTAAAGTGATAACAAAAGATAGCTTAAAAGCTACCTGGATGTAAGAATGTATTTTAATAGTTTGGTTAAAAGATACAATGTGCTTGGGGCACCTGGGTGGCTCAGTTGGTTAAGCGACTGCCTTCGGCTCAGATCATGATCCCGGAGACCCAGGATCAAGTCCCACATCGGGCTCCCTGCTCGGCAGGAAGCCTGCTTCTCCCTTTCTCACTCCCCCTGCTGTGTTCCCCCTCTGGCTGTGTTTCTCTCTGTCTAATAAATAAAATCTTTTAAAAAAAAAAAGATACAATGTGCTTTATATTGTTGTATATTTTGAAATAAAATACCTGATATTCCAGTCTCCATTTAATTACTTAGTAGTTGCTAGATCATTTAAATTCTTTGAGATTTCTGGGTTTGTTTTTAATATGGGTAATTAATGATAGTAGTCCTTATTTTCCGGAACAGAGAAGGCTTATCTTAAAAAAAAAAGTCTTCAACTGACCTCCAGCATTAAAGTCTATAATTTTATAATATCATAGAGTCAGTTTTTAAAAGTGGACAAAAAATAACCCAGTTCTAGTGAAAGACAATCTTGCCTTAAAACCTTACTCCCACCTTACCTCCTCCCATACTTTCTTGCATTACATCTTTGGTACTTTTAATGAACTGTGACATCAGGAAAAGGGTAAGAAGGTGAGAGTTCAGATTTGAGCTCTGATACTTGTTTAGACTGAAATGTGAAAGCATAACATCTAAGAATACAGAGTTCTATATCTGTAACACATGAATAATCATGCCTTTTCAGTACAAGAAAAGGTAACTGCAATGTAAGGTATTATGACCCCACTTGAAATGATAAACTGACCCACCAAGTTTTTGAAATTAAGTCAAAATTTAATTTCCACTTTCCCTGGTAGGGTTACTACTAAATGCAGATTCTCTCCAATCATTGGCAGCTTGGACCAGAGGGCTGTTTTAGGCTTAAGTCACTTAGCTTGTGATTGCACAGGGAAGACCCAAAAGCCATAGATATATTATGTCGTTCATATTTCTTTAAAATTGATGAAGTTTAAACATAGGTGATGGAGAAACTGATGCTGTAAAACCCGTCTGTTCCTTGTATTGAATAAGGGTCTTAGAAAATCCAATGTATCAATAGATACTCTGCCTTAGGAGGAACTTAGCTATATGAAGTTCTAACGTGTGATCATCCAATATTTACCAGATGCTCTTTTCCACTGTTTACCAATAACAATCCAAGATAGGTTGGCTCTCAGGATAAAGTATAATTTTGCTGTAATTACAGTCTTTATTCTTCACTCAATATCCTACAAATAGGTGGTAGAGAAAAACTGACTTTAGTAATGAGTACTGTGTAAAAATAAAAAAAGAAAGAAGACAATATGGAAGCTAGACAAAAATAATGCACACAAAAAAGAGTAAAGGAGAAAAGGGGAAAAAAAAGCCAAACAAATACCAGAAATCTGTTGTCTGAGAGCAGAATAAAATGATCAAATGGTTAGCTATTAATTTTTTTTTTAAGATTTTATTTATTTGACAGAGGGAAACACAGCCAGAGAGCGAACACAAGCAGGGGGAGTGAGAGAGGGAGAAGCAGGCCTCCTGCCGAACAGGGAGCCCAATGTGGGGCTCGATCCTGGGTCTCCAGGATCATGACCTGAGGCAAAGGCAGTTGCTCAACCAACTGAGCCACCTAGGCACCCCGTTAGCTATTAATTTTTAAAGCATTGTGGAACAATATCTTCTATAACGCAAAAATAAAAATAAAAATGGGAAATTATTCAACTTGGGATTGTGCTCTCTAATAGAACTTTGGGTACTATGTACTCTTGTTTCTGTAATATTTTTAACCTTAGCCCCAAGTAGGCAGAACTTGGATAAGGGAGGAAAAAAGTTTAAAATTATCAGTGAAATGAAAAAAAAATATGAAGCAGCACCAGAGAGAAAAAACACTACAGGAAGAAAAAGGTAATATCAGAAATAGAGGATAAAAATGAGATGATATAAGAATTTTAAAAAGGAATAAGAAAAATGAGTAAAGTGGAGGGCAAGCTAAAAAGATTCAATATATAAAAAATTTACATCCCTAAGGAACACAAAAGTAAGGAGACAGAGAAAAGCAGTAAAAGTGTAAATCAAGGAAACTTTCTCAAAATAAAAGAAAACTTAACCAATGTACAGAAGGGTTGTACCATAGTCCTGAGAAAACTAACCAGAAATATCAACACAAAGACATATTGCAGGAAATTACAATACTCAAAAGACCAATGAAATATTTTGGTAGCAGGTACTAGATAAAAAAAGTCAGTCACTTGAGGCAAAGAAATAGTCTGGCTTCTGATTTCTCCACACTTTCAACTTGTAAATACAGTGGAATAAAACCAACAAAATTTTCAAAGAAAAAAGAGGGATCTGAGGATTTTATATTCCACTCAGCCATCGTTATGTATACAGGCAGCAGATAAATAGTTTTGAATGTGCTGAGCTTAGAGTATATTTTTCCCATAAGTCCTCTTCAGTATTCTACCAGAAGACAAACTTCAGCCAACCAAGAGAAAAATAGAATAAACTATAATAAAATAACTGGTGCTGAACATTGACTATACTTAGCTGGGGACTGAGATTAAAAATAATATAGATATTAAAGTGCTCAGCGTATTACACAATAATAAATTCTCTGATGGTGTAACTAACATAATGGTAGAAAAGTTGGGGTGGGGAATGAAGGTAAATTAAATATGCTGATTTTCTTAATTTGAAGATCTGGAAGAGTGATCAAATATATGATTTAGAAGTCAAAATAAATTAATAGAGATTTAAGCATATTTAAGTTTACAAAGGTAAACAAATATTAAGAAAAATAATTCAGTAACACCAAATGGTGGGGGAAAGAATATAAGAGAAGAGGAAATATGATAATTTTGTTTGTACTCATAAAAAGGAATTAATAGCTAAAATCTCAAGAAATAGGAGCATGGGGCGCCTGGGTGGCTCAGTTGCTTAAGTGACTGCCTTCAGCTCATGTCATGATCCGGGAGATCCGGGATTGAGTTCCACATTGGGCTCCCTGCTCAGCGGGAAGCCTGCTTCTCCCTCTCTCACTCCCCCTGCTTGTGTTCCCTCTCTGGCTGTGTTTCTCTATGTCAAATAAATAAAATCTTTAAAAAAAAAAAAAGAGCTTAAAGATTTTTTTTATTGTTACTTAAATTTTTATTCCAGTGTTCCAAGAATCATTCCTCATTCCCCACACCCAGTGCTCCACGCAATAGGTGCCCCAAGTACCCACCACCAGGCTCTCCCATCCCTCCACCCCCATCCCTCCAAGTTCCTCAGTTTGTTTCTGTGTCCAAAGTCTCTGTTGTTTCATTTTTCTCCCTGGATTACCCTAGTTCCCATTTACTTTCCTTCTCCCACTGTCCTCCAGGTTACCCCTCATGTACCACAAGTAAGTGAAACCATGTGATACTTGACTTTCTCTACTTGGCTTATTTCACTCAGCATAATCTCTTCCAGTCCAGTCCATGTTGCTACAAAAGTTGGATATTCATCCTTTCTGATGGAGGCATAGTATTCCATTGTATATATGAACCACATCTTCTTTATCCATCATCTCTTGATGGGCACCTTGGCTCTTTCCACAGTTTGGTGATTGTGGCCATTGCTGCGATGAACATTGGGGTACATATGGCCCTTCTTTTCACTACATCCGTATCTTTGGGGTAAATGCCCAGCAGTGCAATTGCAGGGTCATAAGGTAGCTCTATCTTTAATTTTTTAAGGAACCTCCACACTGTTTTCCAAAGCGGCTGCACCAGTTTATAGTCCCACCAACAGTGTAAGAGGGTTCCCCTTTCTCCGCAGCCTCTCCAACACTTGTTGTTTCCTGTCTTGTTAATTTTGGCCATTCTGACTGGTGTCAGGTGGTATCTCAGTGTGGTTTTGATTTGAATTTCCCTGATAGCTAGTGACACTGAACTTTTGTTTTTTTTAAGATTTTATTTATTTATTTGACAGAGAGAAATAGAGGTAGAGAGGGAACGCAAGCAGGGGGAGTGAGAGAGGGAGAAGCAGGCTTCCTGCCAAGCAGGAAGCCCGATGTGGGGCTCGATCCCGGATCTCCGGGATCATGACCTGAGCCAAAGGCAGTTGCTTAACCAACTGAGCCACCCAGGCACCCCAACGCTGAACATTTTTTCATGTGTCTGTTAGCCTTTTGTATATCTTCTACGAAGAAGTGCATCTTCATGTCTCCTGCCCATTTTTTGATGTGTTCATCTTCTTTTTGGGTGTTGAGTTTGAGTAGATCTTTATAGATCTTGGATACCAGCCCTTTGTCTGTAGTGTCATTTGCAAATATCTTCTCCCATTCTGTGGGTTGCCTCTTTGTTTTGTTGACTGTTTCCATTGCTGTACAGAAGGAGCTTAAAGATATTTTTAAAAAGATAACCATTGTAACAAAAAAGTCAAATCCTTTTTTTAAAAAGAATTTATTTATTTATTTGAGAGAAAGAGAGAGAGCATAATCCAGGTGAAGGGGCAGAGGGAGATGAAGAAGACTACCCATGGAGCAGGGAGCCCCAGAGGGCTCAGTCCCACATGACCTGAGCTGAAGGCAGATGCCTCACAAACTGAGTCACTCAGGCACCCCACAAATCTTCTTTATTAGAAGTGCCCGTGAATGTATTGTCTGCAGGAACACATGTTCTTAACTATGCATACCATCACAAAAAAAATAGACCACAGGATGGAAGAGTTTTATAGACTTAAAAAGAGAAGGCACACACACACACACACACACACACACACACACACACAAATAGAATGAAATTAAGATAAAAAATATCCACTGTATCAATAACAGTAGAGGAGGTAAACTGTTATATTAAAAATACTTTCATAATAAATAAAATCTTTGAAAAAATACTTTCATATTTGATCTCAAAGCAAAATCCGTCCATGCTATGTAAAAGTTTCCTCCAAATAAACTGAACCACAGTCACCAAAAATAAAACAAGTTATGATTTTATCAGACAAAAAAGGAAGCAGAAGTTATGATTTAGATTTCTTCCAAGGTTGAATAAACAAAAGGCATTAAATAAATTAAATGTATTTTTATATTATAAAAATATATTATGTTAATATATATTTTTACTTCATAATTTTTCTTATCAGGGTGCTGGATCATGCTAAAGGATGCAGCTCATAGTAAAGTCTTGTACCAAACAATATGCAAAGTATTCGGTCACACAAGTAAATGATCAAATGCTGAAAATACCGAGTGAAGTTTAAATGAAAATATCACATGTTGATAAGGTACAATTAAAACAGTGTATTTTTGCATTCTTGGATAAATTAGGAGCTGTATGCTCTATATTCATCAATGGTTTTTTTGCTTGCAAGTAACAGACATTGTACTTCAACAAACAGGCTCACAGCAACATCTGTTAGAAAACACACATAGCCATAGCTGGGCTACAGTGAATGTAGGACAAAACCAATATGCTGCCAGCGCTTGCTCTGTGGGGCACCTGCTTTTCCTTTCTCTGTAGGGCAGAGCCTTCCACCAACTGGGGAGCACCACCGTTGGCAATCTGAGAGACTCACTATTCCTCTATAAGAGCAGAACTGAATTGCTCTTTTTGATATGCTTTTTAAAACCATAAAGAAGTCCTCAAGAACCATTTTCAGTGTCCCAGGCTTTACATAAGTACCCATCTCTGGGCCAGCCTACTGAGGCCCAAGTTAGTGCGGCCTCCCACCTAAAAGAATCACTCTGAACAGAGAAGCGAGGAGTACTACAGTTAGAGCTCGCTGTCCCCATATGTCAGTTTGACTCTAACAGTTCAAGCAGAAGGACATCCTAAAGAAGGTAAGCACTGTTCTGGGCAGACTAAAACAACAGTCTCACTGCAGATCTTTGATCTGCTTATCTCTGGCAATATTTACTATAGCTCAAGATTGAAATAATTTAAATGTTTGACAATAAGAATTGCTCAAAACAATAAGACTATCCATTCCCTGCCAGTGACTCAAATAATGCTTATAGAGAGCTCATCATAGAAGAAGGAATTCTTAAAAGTGAGTGAAAAAGTTGTCATTATAACTTCTAAAATTATTGAATTTGTCATATTGAAAAAAAAAGAAAATGCATTAAAAATCAATGGAATACCTTCTGTGATATTTTTTCTTTTTTCTAAGACTAATATTTTCTAAACTAAATATGTAATGTTTTTTATGACAGAATAAAAAATAACCTTCTTTTATAGAAAAGAAATCTGCCTTTGCCAGTTCTTCCTCTTTGCACATATTTGGGAGGGCCTTTTATTGGGGGGTCATAATTAAAAAATAGGCAAAAGTTTTTCGCATAGGACTATCTAACCTAAGAATCATGTTATCACAGCATATAGAAGAAATGGAGACTGTGGGGAATCCTGTTTCCCAATTAATATTTCTATAATAAAATCTTTATTCAGGATTATAATTGTGGACAATGATTATGACTCATCATGACTGCAAAGTACTTTGTTGAAGAATCCATACAAGGTCAGAGAGGTGGGAAGGGGACAAAAATTCAGAAGGGTATGAGAAGGATGGAGAGTCCTTAAGTCCTAAAAAGAAAGGATCCTAGATAATCTGAATAGCTTCAGTAAGGAGGTAAGAAATAGAAATCGTGATATGTTTGGAAAATGGAGATTTAAGTGTAGTATGAATAGTGTGCAAGTGCCATGAATTTAAATACTTTTCCTAGTGTGAAATCTCCTCATTAAGTGATTCCCTGCTGTGACTTGTTTCCTTTACCTTTCTTGTTGCGGATTTAATGAGACAGTCTTGGAAGAGTGTGTGATACCTTTGCAGAATGAATGGCTAAGTACAAAAGCATCTTGTCTAGGTATTTAGTGTGTTTATTGAAGAATTATTGCTAATTCTTGTAACTTTTTGTCATCTTCAGGTATAAAACTGTATCTGGCAATTTGCAGCTTTCTTCATTATGCTGTCTCCTCCTCCTCCTCCTCCTCCTCCTCCTCCTCCTCCTCCTTCTCGTCTTTCCCTTTCCCCACTCCTCCTTCTTTTTTAATTTTCTGAAGCAGCTTTAGCTTGGCACCAGCCCAGGAAGCAGGGAGGCACACAAGAGATTTCAGCTCTCAGAACAATGGTGATTTGGAGGAAACTCATGAGGTTATCGTTTTGGGGGGTAGTGATGTGTAGCAAGAATTTATTTTAAATTATTTTAGCTAGAACTAGAACTTCAGCAACATTAGTCAAATTGTTTAAGGTGACGGGAGATGGGGGGCGGGAGGGGGGACAAGCACTAACAAAGAAGAGAATCCTAGAACAATGTCTGACCCAGAGACATAGCTAAAAAATATTTCAGTCATCCTTTTCTGTATTTTTCTCTTAGTAAAATACATAACAACATAATAATAAACACAGCAACTACACTATTCCCATATATTTGCCCATACATTATCACTCCATATGTGTGTTTGTGTGTATATGCGTGTTATGTGTGTATGTATAAAAGTCCTGCATAATGGAAAAAAATGGCCAAGTACAAGAATAGATCATTCATTTTATATGCAAAGAAAAATGGGGATATGTTTCTATTTTCTTAATCCCAGATATGGGGGATATACTAACAACATAGAAATAAGCCTTCCCACTCCCAATTTTCTATGTTTATAGAACAATAAAAATTACTCTTCTATCTGCTTCTTTGATAAATGTCTCCGGCCTGTCCAGTAAGCAAGAATCAATACTTGTTTCCAGAGGTATTATTTAAAGATGTGAGTAAAAGGAATTGAAAAAGGCACAGAAGGCACCTTTTCACCCACTGCCCACATACTCATTGTAAAAATTTATCTTCATTTTTCTTAAAAAATAACCTGCATATCAACTCTCCTGTTAATTCAAGCTCTTACATTTCCACTTACTTCATTCCACTAAGATTTATGCAACCACAATACTTAAACTAAATGTTTTACAGGCTTATGAACTATCGATACACTTAATTATAGAATGGAGGCATTTAGAGTCCAAAGTGTTATAACTTAGCTTCAAGGTCATCTAAGTTCCTTTGGTATTTTATTTTGTGATCCTCGATATTATGTGTGTCACATATACACATATACATGCCACTTTAATTATTTAAAAAAGAAGATACATTTGTTTTGCTTTCACAACAGCCTGACAGAGGGGAAACCACTCTCCTTCTCTGGGATTTCTGCCCTTATGAAATACATTAAACTTACAGAAAAATTTTAAAAATATGTCTAGACAACTGTGTCTCTACTGGTCTAAGTCAAATATTCTGAAGGGCCTTGGTAAATGAATTTTACTCTGAAGCCAAAGAGGGAAACTTGAGAAGAAAAATGGAATGGTTCCTTTTTTTTTTTTTAAGAAGAAGAGAGAGTATGGGAGAAGGGGCAGAAGGAGAGGGAGAGAATCTTAAGCAGGCTCCACATCCAGGGCAGGGCCTGAGGGTCTGACGCACAGCACTGTGTCCCAACCCTAAGGTCATGATCTAAACCAAAATCAAGAGTCAGATGCTTAACCAACAAAGCCACCTAGACACCCCTGCTGGATTTACTTTTAAAAAATCCAGTCTTCAATTGAAAAGAATTTTGAATTACCATGCTACTTGTAAAGTGAAAGAGTAAATGTCATTGATGGAGGAGGAAACAAGATGGTCAGGAGGGACATGCAGAGGTTTTAGCCATCCTTTCTTTCCTTAAAGACTTCTTTCATGAGACACCGGGATTAGATCAATAAACAAAAAGTCAAAAATTCGAACTTAAATCCTAGTGAAAAGAGACCAACAGTAAATAAATAAAGTATAACCTATGGTATATTAGATAGCAATAAACCCTGAAGAATAAACTAAAGCAGGACAGTGGTTGGTGTGTAATTTTAAGCTGCATCTCAGGGCCAGCTTAACTGCTACACTGGAGTTTGAGTGAAGACCTGAGGCAGTAATGCATGTGGAGATCTGGAGATCATGCTGGGTGGATGGCCACAGCATTTGTTAACACTGTTGATGCGGGAATCTGTGCTTAGGGGCAACAGAGGAGCCAGTGTCTATGGGGCAGGAGGAGAAAGACAAAGAATAGGGGATGAGGACAAACATGAAAAGTGTGGGGGAAGAAGTGAATTGAGATCATAATGGTCTTAATGGAACACTCATAACTTCTTTGGCTTTTACTCGGAAGGAGAGGAGAAGATACTGGAATACTTTGAGCAGGAGTGACATGACCTGGTTTAGGAGGAGCGCTCTTGTTTTGTTACTAAGAATAGACTATAATGGACAGCAAGAGAATGAGGCAGCCCAGTTTAGAAGCTACTTACAATCACCTAGATAAGGGAAGAGTATACTTGGAATTGAAATGACAATAGTTAGGAGACTCTGGGTATATATACTTTTTTAAGTTTTTATTTTGATCACCCAGTGCTGGTCACAAATGCACTTCCTTAATCCACACCATCTTTTTCACCTATCCCCTCACCCACTTTCCCTCTGGTAACTTTCATTTTGTTCTCTTTAAGTATGAGCCTTTTGCTTGTTTTGTCTTTCTTTTTTCTTTTCCTTGTTTGTTTTGTTTATTAAATTCTGTATATGAGTGAAATCATATGTATTTCTCTTTCTCTTACTGACTTCTTTTGCTTAACATTATACTCTCTGGCTCCATTCATGTTGTTGCAAATGGCAAGATTTAATTCCTTCTTATGGTTGAATAATATTCCATTATATATATATATATGCCACCTCTTCTTTATTCATTCATAGACACTTAGGCTGCCTGCATATCTTGGCCATTATAAATAATGCTGCTATAGACATACGGGAGCACATATTCCTTTGAATTAGTATTTTTGTATTTTTTGGGTAAGTACCCAGTAGTATTTACCCAAATATTTATTGTATTGTTAGTTTTTGGGGTGTCAACTTATATAAGTTCTTTATATAGTTTTGATACTAATCCTTAATCTATAATGTCATTTGCAAATATCTTCCTCCATTCCAAAAGTTGCCCTTTAGTTTTGTTGATTGATTTTTTTCCTTCACTGTGTAGAAGCTTTTTATTTTGATGTAGTCCCAATAGTTTATTTTTGCTTTTGTTTCCCTTGCCTCATGGGACCTATCTAGAAAAAAGTTGCTATGGCCAGTGTCAGAGACATTATTGCCTGTGCTATCTTCTAGGGTTTTTATGGCTTCAGATCTCACATTTAGGTCTTTAATCCATTTTGAATTTATTTTTGTGTATGGTGTAAGAAAGATACGCAATTTCATTTTTTTGCATGTTGCTATCTATTTTTCCCAGCATCATTTGTTTAATAGACTTTTTCCCATTGGGTGTTGTTTTCTGCTTTGTCAAAGTTTAATTGACCATATGCTTGTGGGTTTTTTTCTGGATTTTCTATTCCATTTTGTTTATTTATGTATCTATTTTTGTGCTGGTACATACCATTTTCATTTGATTATAATAGCTTTGCCATATAACTTGAAGTCTGCAATTGTCATGCCTCTAGCTTTGCTTTTCTCTTTCAAGGTTGCTTTGGCTACTCTGGATCTTTGTGGTTCCATACAAATTTCAGGATTGTCTTTTCTAACTCTATGAAAAATGCTGTTGGCATTTTGATAGGGATTGTATTACATCTGTTGGTTGCTTTGGATAGTATAGACATTTTGACAATATTTGTTCTTCTGATCCATGAGAATGGAATGTCTTTCCATTTCTTTATGCCATCTTCAGTTTCTTTCATCAGTGTTTTATAGTTTTCAGAGTACAGGTCTTTTATCCCTTTGGTCAGGTTTATTCCTTGGTATCTTATTTTTTATTTTTAGTGTAATTGTAAATGGGATCATTTTCTTAATTTCTCTTTCTGCTGTTTCATTATTAGTGTATAGAAATGTAGCAGATTTCTGTATATCAGTTCATATCTTGTGACTTTACTAGATTTGTTTCTCAATTCTTGCATTTTTTTGATAGTCATTCAGGTTTTATATATAGAATATCATATCATCTGCAAATAGTGAATAGCTTTATTTCTTCCTTACTAATATGGATGCCTTTTATTCTTGTTTTCTGATTGTAGTGACTAGTACTCCAAGTATTATGCAGAATTAAAGTGGTAAGAATGAACCTCCTTGGGCGCCTGGGTGGCTCAGTTGGCTAAGCGACTGCCTTCGGCTCAGGTCATGATCCTGGAGATCTGGGATTGAATCCCACATCAGGCTCACTGCTAGGCAGGAAGTCTGCTTCTCCCTCTCTCACTTCCCCTGCTTGTGTTCCCTCTCTGGCTGTGTTTCTCTCTGTCAAATAAATAAAATCTTAAAAAAAAAAAAAAGAATGGACATCCTTGTCTTGTTCCTGACCTGAAGGGAAAAGCTCTCAATTTTTCCCCATTTAGGATGTTATCTGTGGGTTTTTCATACATGGTCTTTATTGAGATATGTTTGATTCTGGATGTATTTTGATGATCAGGCAAATAAGATATTTTGACATTTTTTATGTGGAGTGTGAAAAAAAGAGAGAATTCAAATATAGCTCAGGTTTCTTATTTGATTAACTGAAAAAAAGTCTCAAGTTTTTAGTCTATTTATTAGTGAAATGAGGTGCTATTACTGAGTCTGAGAAAACGGAAGATAGCAGTTTTAGGAGTGAGGATGGGGAACATCCTAAATTTGGTTTCAAATATGTTAAAGCTAAAATTCCAATTGGACAGCAAGTAGAGACATACAGTTCTGGGGTTCAGATACAAGATCTAAATTGAACACAAAAATGGTGTTGTGAAGTATAGATGGTACTTAAAGCCAAAGGAGTAGGTATAGATAAAGAACAGAGGAGATCAGAAGGTTGAGTTGAGGAGCATCTAAGTTTAAGAGGTCAGAGTCATAAAGGATGCAGGGAAGGAGACTGAGAAGGAGTGGCTGGTGAGATAGAAATAAATCTAGGAGAATGTGGTATCACAGAAGCCCAGAAAGTAAAGTTTCTTAGAGAGCGAGAGAGTGATCTACCATGTTAGAGATCTACTGATGTTGTGATTAAGGTCACATGGGGTAAGAACATAAAACAGACCATGGGATATAGCTCCATGCAGATCATCAGCGAGTTTGAGGAGTGCAAGTTAGGTGCAGTTATGGAAGCCAATGCCATCCGGATATGTTTAAGAGGAAATGGGGACATTCTACAGAATAACTGTCCTGCACTTGTCAAAAATGGCAAGATCATTAAAGTCTGGGATTAATGTAGATTAAAGGAATATGGTAAGTATATGCAAAGGTAATGCTGGACCAAAATTTTTTAGTTTCTTTTGCTATGAAGGACTACTAGTTAAATTTGAATAAAGTCTCTAGATTAGATCATAATAATTTTATCAATATGATCTTCATGATTTTAATAATTTTACTGTGGTATGAAAATAAGATATTTTATAAGAAATACATGAAGTACTTATGATTAAAAAGATATCATATCAGCAACTTACTCTTAAGTGGTTCAGAGAGAAGGAGAAGGAAAGTTAATGTGGTAAAATATTAATCATTTGAGGAATAGGAGTAATGAGTACGAGACACCATTTGTCTTATTTTTGAAACTTTTCTTAGGCCTACAATTATTTAAAAATAAAAATAAACAGAAGTTTAACAAGTAAAAGAGAGAAAGTAATAGGAAGAGGAGGGGACAGAAAACTAGCAGACTGGCATGGGTACATATCTTTTTCACTTTCACAACTTTCAAACAAGACTATTGTTTACTATGTTAAGCATTTTCTTAGGGACTTCTAAAAGAAAGTTGAGAAGAGAACACAGGAAAGAAAATCATCACAGGAAGAAATCAAGAATATTTCCTAGAACTAATGACATGTGTTCTGATTGACAGTACACAGTAATTTTCAACACAATGAAAATATTATGCATATCATTTAAAAACTTCAGAACACTTGTGGCAGAAAGAAGATTTAAATAGCTTTTCTACTGGGAATGAAATAGTATTTGTCTAAATTTTGAGAATGTGAACAAAGTTGGGTAATTTTGGTAGCTCAATCCATTAAGCCTCTGCCTTTGGCTCAGGTCATGATCCCAGGGTCCTGGGATGGAGTCCTGCATGGGGTTCCTTGCTCAGTGGGAAGTCTGCTTCTCCCTTTCCCTCTGCTGCTCCCCCTCACTTTCTCTCTGGTTGTCAAATAAATAAATAAATAAAATCTTAAAAAAAAGAATGTGAACAAAGATAACTTTGTAACAGTAATGCTAGAAGCTAGGACACATTGTTATGATTCCTTCAAAATTTTGAGGGGAAAATTAATTCAATTTAGAATTCTAATCCCAGATAAATCATCAATTAAGTATAAAGATAAAATATTTTTGGATATATAAGCTTGTTTTAAAAAACACTTTCTGTTTCGTTTTCATGAAGTTACTGGAAGATGTGCTATAGCAAAACTAAAACACAGGACCCACACACACACAAAGAAAGACATCCAATTCAAGAAATGAGGTGAACAGATCCACAGAAGATGGCATCCAGCAAAGGTCATAAAATCTGAATCGAAACAGGTCAGAGGGATCCTGCAGATACTTCTTCAAGTGGAGAAAATTGATCACGTACCTAATTTGAGAAGATTTTTAATGACTTGGGGCAAGTGTCAGGCTCAGTTAGTAACTATTACATTAAAATCTAAAAAGAAAAAACATGACAATTATAAAAAGAAACATGGATGTTTCATGGCTCAATTACAAATAGAATTTTATAAATACTAAATACTGACCTAATCCCAAATTATCACACAACTATATTCAAAGGATAGGAGTATTAAAGGTATGTATTTCTGTCATGGTGTACGAGACACAAACTTATTTCTGCATAATTTACCCAATTTTTCTATAAAATGTTACAACAACCCTCATTTATCACACGGTTTCTGTGGGTCAGAAATGAGGGTAAAAGTGAACTGGGTCCTCTGTATGTTACATTCTCATCTGGAGGCTTGACTGTGAAAGCATCCACATCTAAACTCCTTCAGATTGTTCCCAGAATTCACTTTTCTACAGTTGCAGAATTCATGGTAGACTGGTTCTTCAAAGTTACCAACATACATAACAGAGAGAAGGTGGGGGGAGTTGAGAGAGATTAAGAGAGAGGACTACTTCTAGTCACATACCTCTCAACCATGTTTTAGGATTGTCTGATTAGGTAAGGCCCACACAAGATAAATCTCCCTTTCAAAAAACTTAAAGCCAACTGAGTAGGGAGCTTAATTACAAAAAGAAAAAAAAAATTCCTGCACTTTTGCCATATAATATAATCACAGGATGTTAGAATTTCTCTTTTGCAGTCATGATCCCCCAAACGAAAAAAATCAGGAAATAGTAATGTGTGTGCATGTGTGAGTGTGTTTCAACATAGAGGCAAAATCTAAAGAATCAGCTAAAATATATCAAAACAGTTGCCACTTTAGAGTAGTACATGGGACAGAGGTAATTCATTTTTAATTATCTAGCTGTTTAAACTATGTGCACACACATGTTATTATATTTTAACTGGATTTGATTTTTATTAAATAATTGTAAAATGGCTCTTGTTGTTTAGAAGATGCTTAAGACTTTTCTTACATAATAAAAAAGAATGAAAGCAGAAAATTTGTGCTGGAAAGCAATTCCTGAAAAAGAGCTGGGAGTTTTTGTTGACTGTAAGCTAAAAATAAGTCAATAATGAGATATTCTTGCTATAAAAATACAAAAGCAATCTCAGGCTTCCATTCATAGAAATATGATGAATAAACTGGAAAAATAATTGTCTTACATTATGCTGCATCGAAAATTCCATAGTTGAAGTTGTGTTCATTTCTGGGCTTTAAATTTAATTCTATTTTTCTACTGTTATAACATCATGGTTTATTTTTATTGTAGAATCAATATGTGGTCTCTATGGAAAAATTTAGAAAATAGAAAAAAAGGAAAATCTGTAATATTATTGCTTGAAAATACATCATAAACATTTTGGTGCTGATCTTTTTAGCTTTTTTTCTCTGCTTGTATACATATCAAGTACATATCATACTATGTATGTACTTTGGATATTGCTCTTTAACATAATAGATTATTATAGAATACTTCTGGTTTGGGCCAAAATAAAGATATAAAGAGAAGATATTTTCATTTCTAAAACACCTAAAATCCAGACAATATACATGAAACAACAGTCTTCATGGTATTGACATCAGGCAAGAAGGGACAGTGACCCATGAGAGAAAGAAAACAAACAATACAAGCCCTCTGATTGCTTACTTCACTGCCTGGAGAAAGTTCAAAGCCACAGGTCATGAAAGAGAAACCAAGGCAGAATATGGCAGCTGTCTGAGTTGAAGTGGTGGTGTTGGACTGCCAGTATAGCTGGAATTTGCAGGGCAGCATTCTACAGAAGAGTTCTAGAAAAAAAAAAAGAGAGAGAGAGAGAGAGAGAGCATGCGTTGTGTAGAGAGAGAACTCCAGTGATCTTCAGAGGGGCTCCTTCTAGAATATTCAGCTGACTACTGATCAGTGCTTGTGTGTAAGAAAACTATTTGAGGTCAGGGAAAGAAAAACCTATGCCAACATGTTAAATGATATGGACAAATTTCCTGAAAATGAGTTTGAATGAGTTGAAACTCATTATATAAGGAATAGATATCTTAGTCAAAAGCTCTTAAATGTGAAATTTTTGGTTAAAAACCGTATAGGCCACATTAAGTTTTAAGCCCTGATGGCTTTGCTCATGAATATGGTCAAGCACTTAATAAAGAAATAACACAAAGTCTACAATAATTCTTCCATTATATATACCCCCCAAATCAAGAAAAATTAGCATATCCCAACTTATTTTATAAACTAGCGTTACCTTAGTAAGAAATGAAAACCGGAGATAAATATTTCCCATGAAAACAGATGCAAAAATATCTTGCAAACTTCTAGTAAATCATGTCCAAAAATATTAAAAAGTACATCTTGATCAAAGGAATTAACTCAGGAAAGTGCAGTTTAATATTCAAAATAAATCAATCATTTACCCTACTAACAAATTTTTAAAAAAGAAAGAAGAAAATCCCAATTAAGAGATTGGGGAAAAAATCTCTTGACCCTATCCAGCATTCATTACTGATAAAAATTTCTTAGGGGTGCCTGGGTGGCTCAGTGGGTTAAGCATCTGCCTTTGGCTCAGGTCATGGTCTCAGGGTCCTGGGATCCAGGCCCGCATTGGGCTCTCTGCTCGGCAGGGAGCCTGCTTCCTCCTCTCTCTCTGCCTGCCTCTCTGCCTACTTGTGATCTCTCTCTCTCTGTCAAATAAATAAATAAAATCTTTAAAAAAAATTTATTAGCAAACTAGAACCGAAGGGACTTTTTCAACCTAATAAAATATATCTATAAAAAATTGACAGCTAATGTCATAATTAATGGTGAAGATCAGGAAAAAGACAAGAATTTCTTCTTTACCATTATTATTCAACAGCGTAGTTGTGGTTCTAGCAATACAATAAGGAAGAGGAAGAAGGAGAAGGAATAAAAGCTATCCAGATTGGAAAGGAGAAAGAAAAACTTTGTTGTTTTCTGACAATATGATTGTCAAAAATTTTTTTAAACCTGCTAGAACTAATAAGTGAGTTCATCAAGGTTGTAAAACACAAGATCAATACATTAAAATCAATTGTGCTTCTATGTACTAATAACAAATATTTGGAAATTGAAACTTGAAAAAGAAAAATATACAAGACCTCTTAATTAAGACCTACTTCATGATTTAGATTACTGAATATTGTTGATGTCAAATATTCCCAAACTAATAGAGTCAATGCAATAATGTAATCCTAATAAAAATCCCAGCACATATTTTTTTTAAGAAATCAATGAGTGGATTCTAAAATGTATATGGAAATTCAAAGGACCTAGAATAGCCAAAGTACTTTGAAAAAGGACAAAGTTTGAGGATTTAGACTATGTCGCTTCTCAGCCTCACGCAAGTTCAGGGCTGATATTTACACTAACCGGAGAGTGAATGACTCTTTCAATTTTGTGTCTTAAATTTAGGTACCTTACTTACTTCACATAGGCATGGTCATAATTAAGACAGCGTGGTATTGACATCAAGGTCAACAAGAGATAAAGGCCATGTAACCATTGATACACAAATATATTAAGAGAATAGAAGAGGGAGTCCAGAAATAACCCCGCATATATATGGTCAATTGCTTTTCGGCAGATGAAATGGTAATTTAAAATACAATAGTCACTTCTTCAAAGACAAATAAGGACCAATAAACACATGATGAGATAGTCAACATTATTATCCATCAAGGAAGTCAAATCACAATGACATTATTACTTCATGCCCACAAGGATAACTATAATCATAGAAACAAGTGTTGGAAAAGATATGGAGAATTGGACCCCTCATATACTGTTGACAAAAATAAAACAAATGCAGCCAGTGTGTAAAACAGTTAGACAGTTCCTCAAAAAATTAAGTATAGAAATATTCAGAATTGACATATCTGTAGAGACAAAAAGGAGGCAGAAAGTGTTTCCCTATGTCTAGATGTAAGGGGATTTTGTGGGAAATCTGCATGACTCAAAGGGGTACATAGATTTTGGGGGGATAATAAAATTGATTGTAGCTGTATTAATTTGCTGGAGCTCCTGTAATCAAGTACCACATACTGGGTGGCTTAAACACAAAACTTACTGTCTCACAGGTCTGAAGGCTTGAAGTCTAAAATCAAAGTGTCAGCAGATTTGATTACTTCTATGGAAACAAGCTATTTCGTCCTTGTTTTGTAGATGGCCATGTTCACCTTTGATTTCTTCATGTCACCTTCCCTTTGTGCATCTCTCTGTATTCAGAATTCCCCTTCTTATATGTACATAAGTCATATTGGATTAACCACTCCCATTACTTGACTTTCTCTTGATTATATCTGCAAAGATCTTATTTCCAAAAAGGTCACATTCTGAGATACTGGGGGTTAGGACTCAAACATATGAATTGTTGGGGGCAGGAAGCACAATTCAGTCCATAATAGTAGTGATGGTTGTATAATATTTAGTATTTTAAAAATCATGCAATTTTACTTCAAATGGGTGATTTGTATGGTATGTGAGTTATGTCTCAATAAATGTTATAAAGAAGAAAAAGAAAAAATATAGAACAAACCTTGGGAGGGGGGAAGGGCCAAAGAGACAACCAATCAAAAAAAAAAAAGTCAAAAATCTAACAGATATCTTATCAAAGAAGAATTAATAGTTACGTTAAGCACATGAAAAATTCTCAACATCATTAATCCTTAAGGAAACTCAAATCACATTCATTGTGTGATACCATTGTATCCCAAGTAAAGTTGCTAAATTTAAAAACTGACTGTACCAAGGAATAGCAAAGACAAAGAGCAACTGGGACTCTTGTAGACTGCTTATCGGAGATCAAAATTTTACAGCAAGTTTGGAAAAAAGTTTGTCAGTTTCTTTGAAGTAGAACATATAATTCCATTCTTAAGTATTATCCAATGTTTTATAATAGAGAATCTGGCTGGCCTTTGCCCCAGGCTTTCGGAAAAGAGCCTTTAAATCTTCAGAATTTAGTAGGAGAGACTGTGTTATTCATGATGGGCCTCAGAGACCACACCCTTTGAGATTATGCTAATGAGGTGAGTCATTCTAGGTCCTGAGATGATTTCAGGATGGAGGCTAATCATGCCAAAAAGATCAACTAAGTGATTAAAGCATCAGAGTTTTAGATCCACATGATATCAGTCCAAACTGGTAACCTCCAGGGAGTAGAGGGAGGCCAAAGACTGAATTCAGTCCTGGAGCCAATCATTTAATCAATCATGCTTATGAACCCCCACTAAAAACTCTAGGCACTTGAAGTCCAGGTGTGTTTTTAGGCTCAATGTACTGGAATGCTGATGCATCTTGAAGACATAGAACTTCACATTTGGGACCCTTCTGTACCTGGCCCCATGTATCTCTCTTTTTGCCTGGTTTTGACTTGTATCCTTCTTCAGTAATTATTGTATTTTAAGTACAGGAATTTCCCGAGTTCTGTGAGTCATTCTAAAGAATTATCATAAGAGGTTAGTGGGAACCCTGAATTTGTAAGTCAGTTGGTTAAAAGTGTAGGTGGCCTGGGAACCCTAGGAATCTGTTAAGTTTGATCTGAGTTTAGGTAGTGTCAAAATTGCATTGTATTTAAGAAAATTGAAAACGCATCCATGTAAGACTGTATGAATGTTCATACCAGCTATCTGTAAAATGGCCCAACTGGAAGCAACTCAGTATCCATCTAAAAATGAAAACATAAATAAATAGTGGTATATCTATTCAATACAATATTACCAATAAACAGAAAGGGATTAATTATTGATATAGGAAACAAATTAACAAATCTCAAAGGCATTATACTAAATAAAATAAGCCAGATACAAAAGATTAATATTGTTTGACTCCATTCATATGAATTCAACTGGCAGAAAGTAGATCATTAGTAGCCAGGAACTAAGAATGAAGGAAAGGAATTTCCATAAAGAGAAGAGGGAACTTCTTGGAGTGATGGAAATATTTTATATCATGATTGTAGTGGTAGTTATATGATTTTATATAGTATTTTGGTACTAATGTCACATAGTATATAATAATCAATTCTAGTCAAATTGTAGATACAAAGCTGTCTCAACCTACAATGGGGTTACATCCAGATAAACCCACTGTAAGTTGGACATTTTAGTTGAAAATGCATTTAATATACATAATCTGTTATACATCATAGCTTTGAATAGCCCTCCTTAAACATTCTCAGAACAATTGCATTGGTCTATAATTGGACAAAATTATCTAACACAAAGTCTGTTTCATAATAAAGTGTTCAATATCTCATGTGATTTACTGAATATTATAGTGAAAATGAAAAATAGAAAGGTTGTATGAATATAGAAAGGTTATGTCAGTTATTTACCTTTGTGATGGTGAGGTTAACTGAGAGCTGATGCTCACTGCCACTACCCAGCATCATGAGAGAGCAGCATACCACATATCACTAGCCCAGGAAAAATCAAAATTAAAGATCAAAAGTATGGCTTCTCTTGAATGTGTAATCCCATTCACACCATTGTAAAATCAAAAAGGATGAAGTGGAGAATGCCTATATAACTCTAAGTGGTAATATTCAATTTGCTTCTTTCTTTGGAGGTTATATCAGTATGTTCATTGTGTGAAAATTAAACTATATTAAACTCTATGCTTATAATTTGTCTAATTTGTGGTATATATATTTTTCACTTCAATAAAGTATTTTATGTTTTAAAAATGTTGTTTGTAACTCAAAGGGTTTTAAAGTTTTCTTTTTGTAGTTCTTATACATTTCTTCCTAAGTTTCTAATCATTTATTTTATTTGCTGATATTTTAACAAGACATTCTTTTATGGAAGATTTATTTATTTATTTAAAAGAGAGAGTGTGAACAAGGGGAGGGGCAGAAGGAAAGGAAAAGAATCTCGAGCAGACTCCTCACTGTGCATGGAGCCTGAGGTGGGGTTCAGTCTCAGGACCCTGATATCATGACCTGGGCCAAAATCAAGAGTTGGACACTTAACTGACTGAGCCACCCAGGTGCCTCTAGAATATTATTCATTCATTTTTCTAGTTTATATTTGACAGTTATGAAAACTATTGGATTTAAACAGAATAATTTTGTAAACTATTTTCATGAATTGTCTATTTCTGATCTTATCTACTAGACTTTTTTTGGTGTGTTGCCACATAAGCTATCAAATTAACAGTAAATAGTGATAATTTTGTTGGCTTTTCCCTAATGTTTATGATTCTTACCTTCCTTTTCTTGTCAATTATTACTATCTCAAAGTTTTAGGAATATGATAAATGATAGTGGTGATTTCATGTACTCCTTATTTGAATGATAATTTTTTTTAATATTCAACTCTGAAATATGATGCTGGCTAGTTTAAAATGTATCATTTTTGACTTAAAGAATGCTCTTTTTCCCTCCTATTTTACAAAGATTCTAAAATTAGAAATACATATTGAAATTTTATCCAATGTTTTATGACATTTATTATAAAATCTTTTGATTTTTCTTCTTTTGGTCAAGTATGTGTTATATTCTTTTAATTTATTTCTTAGTTATCTTTTCTATGTTCCTGAATAAAACTCATTTTCTATTATTTATCAATATTCTATAAGTTTAAATTAGGCAATTTATTGTTTTGTATGTAAACATCTTTATTTTGTAATCTGCTTTTCTGTGATTTCTTAATCAGGTTCAGGATACAAGACAATTCATTAGTCATAAAAAGAAGTAAGGCTTTTATTTATTCCCAGTGTTCTGGTAACAAAGACAATATTTAGGCTTTAAGGACTTGAAAGTTCTTCCATGAAAACTCTGGAACTTAAATTCAATTGATAAGATGCGTGGTTTAGAAATTATGTTTCTTGGTGAACCAGAACCATTGCTGATTCTGGAGACCAGAACCCAGTAGATTAAATTAACCAGGTATTCCCCTTCACTGGTTAATTTAAGAGAGGTTGAATTATAGAGCTATTAATTTCCTTTTTCATTTATCTCATTCAAAAATCTTCCTTATTAACAACTTTACTAGACATGAGGCTACAAAGAACCCCTCTTTCTTAGGGCTTCATCCTCCAGGGCCATAGCAGGACCTGGGTCATTGTCACCACAAGGGTAGTTCACAGACATGGTCCCTAAAGAGAAACCATAATGCTCAGGGTAGCAAATGTTCCACTAGCAAGGAAAATACAAACCTTGAACCACAGAATTAAGCCGTAGGTCACTGGAGCCAAAGAAAGAATTCATCTGGGTGTCAAAGTTGAAGATATACTAGTGCAGATGGGAAATGGGAAATATAGAACAGAACTTGAGCATAGATTCAAAAGAGAAATAATAAAATGCAAAGATCAATAAAGTCCCATTCAGATCATATCTTACAGATGTAAAGTGCTTTAAATTGAATTTTTCATACATTTGATTCCCAGTAGATCACATTTTTGGCCATTAATACCCAATAGTCATGTAAAATAATAGTTACACAACTCAAATCCTGAAAAATGTTCAGGAATGGTGATAGCAGACCATGAACACACTCAGAATCTACAGACTGATAGGACATGCTTCTTTATTTTCTTTTTGCATTGACAGAAGTCCATTCAGCATTGTCTTAGATGGAACATGGGAAAATTATTTCTTACCTGGTTTCCCTTTCTCCTTTCTTTTCTATCTACTTTCCTTGCAGCTTCCAAGCCTTGTCCCATTTCAGCCCCTAATATCCCACATTGTGGAGTCTCCTAAACCTCTTTGCTGAGCCCTGTGACAATCAGATCTTCACTCTATTTTTGAGAGCTCCATTTTTCAGTGTTGAGTGCATATAAAATAAATCTATATTTTTCTAAATCTAATTGTCTCTCATGGCATAACTGTGTTGTGTTATTATGCTAAAGGATCTTCTCTTCACCAGGGATGAGGAAGGACGTATAGAAAGCCCGCTCTTCCTACAACAATTACATTATCCTTGCCCTACTTTAGTTAAACTCTTTGAACTTCCTTTTCTGAAGGCTTGGTACTTTGAATTCTTTCACACACGGTGCCTATGAGGCAAATACATTAAATAGAATGACAAAGACAGATGAAAAGAAAAAGAAGACATTGGCACTCCCATATCCTGGCAGAGCTCACCTTCAAGTTAACTTGTCATCCGCAACTTCAATAGCAATGAAAAAGGACTATCACCCTTTTTACCCATCCCCATGACAGTTGTTAAATAGAAACCTAAAATGAAAGAGAAGGAATATAAGCGATAGCAGTGACATATTTTCTTGGCTAGGCAAGAAAAAAGACTGAAACTAAATATTTTGCATATATAAATAAGAAAGTAATATCATATACTACTAAGAAGCTTTCTATTGGAATCGTGACTTTGGTAGTATAAGAAACATCAAAACAACCTATTGCTAATTTGTCTTTGAGTCCCCAGAATCACATGTTTCACATGTTTCTTATGCAGAGACACTTCACAATCTATCCACTGCTTATGACCATTGATAAGTAGATAAACACACACACACACACACACACACACACACACACACACACACACACACACACCAAGTAAAATTTAATGTGAAAAAGTGGTCAAGAGGTTTGATGGCCTTTCACTTTGTAAATTATTTTTCTCTGAGTGCCTTAGGCTTAATACTTACGTATTAACATGAAGGTAGAAGAGAATCAAATCTGAGTAGAAGAGAATCAAATCTGAGTCCATTGCATGGCCAGACTACCAGTACAATAAAATTTAATGGCTATTTTTGAAGGTTTTGGTATGAGTCATTTTTGAAAAATTTATTTCAATTTATTTTTCAAGATTATGTTTAAAACACAGAGAGAAAAACTCACTCCATCCTCAAAAATCAAAGAAAGTTGTTTAATAGGCAGAGTACTTGTCATTCGACAAACACACACACACACACACACACACACACACACACACACTCACACAAAACCCTTCAGATTTCTACCAGAGTCAAGATAGAAAAGATCAATTCAGGCTTTTAAAGAAGCAATGACTCAGAAAACCAATCACATCAGGACAGGGTCTGCAGTTTAAGCTGGTTAGATTTTACAAGGTGCTATTAGGTATACTTAAAGTTGATTGGCCCATAAATTGAAAAAAAAATCCTTTTAGGTATCTCAACAAAGGGAGAGATTTCTGTGAATTCTAGAAGGCTCTCCAGGACAAGGTAATGAGGAAATTGTGCTTCAGTTCTATTTCTTCATCTCCTTCTACTCCCAGGTTTAATTTTTTGCTAAGTCTTCTTTTTCACCTCAGGAAAGATAATTGGATTTATCACCACTAATTCTAGTTTTTAAGAGACTTATAAAGCAATAATAAGCAGTTTTATTTTGCTGAAAAATATATGAAATGTTTCTTTCACTCAGTTAAATGTTCTCCCTTCATATGTGGGAATATAAGACTGAAATTGGGCATTAACTCTGATGGCTTCTAGTATAAATATAGTGCAAATGTGTATGTTAGCCCAAACAAGGGCTCAAAGCAAAGGAGATTTTCATTAAAGAAATAGTAAGATGTATGGGGGGCAGGGGGAGGTTAAAGCTCAAACTTTGAAATCAGAGAGCCCTAGGTTTAGATTTTTATTCTACTATTAGTAGCCTGTTTCTTCATCTGAGAAATACAGATAATAATGCAAGCATCATAGGATTAGTGAGAAAAATTGATCAAGTAACAAATGTGAAATGTGTAGCAAACTGCTTGGCACAGAGGAGTTTCAGTAAATGCTATTATGACTAAAGCAAGCTGTGTGAGATTATCTTTTCTTTCACGTGGATGGGGGCAGATGTCGACTGCTGATGTTGGTAGGTTCTTTAAAGGCCCATCCCACATTGTTTTCAGCATTGAGCAATCCCAAGGTACAAACTCCCTTTTGACTTCAGATTCACCCAGATCTCAACCTGCACAGGGCCCATTCCCCACAGAGATGGCAGGCTAAGCTTCCACCAGCCTCAGGCACCATGCACCAGACTCCCGGACTCTGCTATCTCAAGCCTTGGACTGCTCTTTGGACATCCACAACAAAGGCACTTTTCAGCAGTCATAATGGAAAACCAACTTTATATTCCATCATGTCAGGTCAACACTCAGGCAAGTTTTGTCTGATTAAGATCTAAGTGCCTGCCCAAGTCCTTTCATCACAGTATTCTCACACAGCTCTTTGTGCCGTACTCCCTTCCAACTACTTCCACTGCATGAACTGAAGACACATACATTCCCAGTTCCCTTTCCACTACCATTTATAGATTCCTGAACTCTCTTTCATATTTATTGAAAAATATGAATCTTGGCTCAGGATCTCCTCCATATGGTATCATGAGATGTGAGTGTCAAGAAAAACAAGTAAGCCAGTTTCTAAGAATTGCACCACCCTGAATACTTCCAATTTCCATGTCAATGACCAATTTGGTGAACTAGCTTTACTATGTCTTGAATGCTTCCACTACATTCATGTTATTCATTCCACTACATTCATGTTATATATTCATGTGCATGCCTGCACACTAATTGGAATCTAAATTTTCTCATTACATTTTCCTACCACTCATTTTATTATACAGTGTTGCTTATCTCCAAAAGTATGATTGACTAACTAAATGAGAGCCTGTATGCTAAGCAACTAATTCTGTTTTTGTATGTTTAACAGCACCTAATAAGAGGCAACCAACTATCTTCTAGTTTCAACATTAATAGGCAAATTTATACAATATTATTCTTTTTCATTCCACTGGACAGCTTTAAAATATATGTTGACATGACACTACTCAGAGTGTCATAAAACATGTAGGAGATTGTAAATTTGCCATTATAGATAGCACATACATACAAAGCAAAACAATTATTAACTATTGATATATATAAAGCATATATCTATGTTGCTTTTTCTTTGCGAAGGAAGCTTCCTTATTTTTCAAAATAATCTGGTTATGTAATGGTTTCAATAAAAACATTTAACAATTGGATGTTTATAACAAGAGTCATTCATGGAGATTGAGTAAAGTATTTGGATTGTAATTTATATTTATAAAGAAAACCTTATTTAGGGATGTCTGCATGGCTCAGTTGGTTAAACACCTGCTTTTGGCTCAGGTCATGATCCTAGGGTCTTGGAATGAAGTTCCACATCAGGCTCCCTGCTCAGCAGGGAGTCTGTTCCCTCTGCCTGTGGCTCTTCCTATTTGTATCCTCTCTCTGACAAATAAATAAATAAAATCTTTAAAAAAAAAACACCTTATTTATAACCTTTTATTTCTAGAATCAAAGTTAGAAATACCCTTATTGGTCATCTAGAACAGCTCTGTGCTGCAAAGTGGTGACAAGATGGTCTTTAAAGTTGAAGGTCTATACCAATAGCAGGAACCCATTTTCCCCTAAAATGTTTCTGTAAAAGACAACAAAAAATACTAGTAGAAAGGAAAATACCTAATTTCTCCTCTCTAATATATTATAAAGAGCATGAAGATGACTTTTAATATCACCACAGGAGAGTTCCCATCATGTTTCTTATGGGAAGATAAATGTTAGTTCTACTCACCCTTGAATTATATTATTTTTGGCTCTCTTCATTAATCAACACTGAAATTCTTATTGATGTGGTATTATAAAATAAAATGGTTAAACTAGGGAAAATATTAGCAAAGTGGAAATTCCCACACCTTACAGTATGTTTAAATGCCTCACCGGAGACTTTATCTGAAGTTCGTATTATAATGATTTGCTTTTATGTGCTTGTTTTCTCTTCATCCCTTATGGACCAATTGACATTCTACAGTCATTGAAAGGTCTTGCTCCTGCTCATACTTTAAGCATAAGAAGAAAACAAGAAGCAATTCACAACTCTTCTTGCCCTTTCCACCTAACAGAGGTACTTGCTTTTTTCCAGAGAACTGGTTTCCACTTGCTAACTTTTTACCTAAATGACATGTTATCTTTTATCTCTGTATTGCAAGGTTTATGTTCAGTAGAATGAAGAACAGAATGCTTGCAATTGATTTCTAAGGAATGAACTCACGAATATTATTGATATTGTCAGATATGCCATATTCCCAATGTCTTTATCCTTTGTGCAAATCTTTCACTATCTTCAGTGACCTCTAAAACCTGTTCTAATGTAGAACATTCATTATATTTAAATTCCAATACATTTGGTTTGCTTCGTGGCTATTGAAATACTGCATGTTGACAAATCCAATAAAAGTCAAATATGTGGTATTTCTTATTGTTTAACAACAGTGAAACAAGTAATGATCACTAAAATTTCAATTATTGTTACAAACAATAAATTACTGTTCTACTTTCTACCTAGGTAGTTATCACTTGTCAGGAAATATTAAAGTTTCTATCATAAATTTTTTAATGTTTCATGTATATGAACAGTAATAAAATATTCAGTGGACACACATTCAAGCACAGATATTAGCTATTTCTTTTGCACTTTTCACATCTTCCTGTAGCACTAAGAAAGCAGGATAACCTATTTGAATTGAGTTTCTCATAGGTAACGCATGAAGAAGAATTCTATGTCCATTTCAAAAGGATGAAATGAAGATTGGGAGGATATATATATATATATATATATAAATGTTTCTCCAATACGTAGAAGTCATTGAGCCAACTTTTCTTACTTTTCCTCTCCATTATCTCAGATTTATTGAAAGAGAATGAGGAACTAATAACTATATAGGAACTATATAAATACATAGTAAAAAACAATTAGGTGAAAGATATTCTATTTTACAGTGTTAGCTACTATTTATTCATCATACCTGTGGTACGTATGCACAATCTTTACACTGACACTTCTACCAGATGGCAATGTTAAGACTTATGTTGTTATTTGATTAATTACAGATACACATATATATTGGAGAAATGATTGCTGAAACAACTAAGGTATTTGTTAACAACATTTATTTCAATCTCTCCTTTTCTTTGGTGAATTCACACATGCTTATGTCATCTTTTAAATTAAGTTTAACATTAACTTCAAAGAACATGATGATTGTCATACTAAGAAAATACTTACTATTATTGTTACTGGTACTAGGAAAGCTTCTTTTGAATTAACTCTTAAAAGCATTATAAAGTAATATAAAATAATATTTACCTATTGTCTTATAATCCTTAATAAAATCAAAACACAGAAGTCAATTAAACATTGCTCATTAAGGGGTGCCTGGTTGGCTCAGTCATTAAGCATCTGCTTTCAGCTCAGGTCATGATCCCAGAGTCCTGGGATTGAGCCCCTCATCACTGGGCTCCTTGCTCAGTGGGAAGCCTGCTTCTCCCTCTCTCACTCCCCCTGCTTGTGTTCCCTTTCTATTTGTGTTTCTCTCTGTCAAATAAATAAATAAAATATTTTAAAAAAACAAAAACAAAAAAAGAAAAAAATTTGCTCATTAAGAGTACCCGAAGCAGGGAAAATATGAAAAAATTCTTTTGAGCCTTCTGTTTGAAGGATTGAATATTACTGGGAAAGTGGAATAAAAGGGGAAAATGAGATTACTTATATTACACAAAACAAAAGCCAAGAAATTTTTTTTTAAAAGATTTTATTTATTTGACAGAGAGAAACACAACCAGAGAGGGAACACAAGCAGGGGGCATGAGAGAGGGAGAAGCAGGCTTCCTGCCGAGCAGGGAGCCCAATGTGGGACTCGATCCCAGGTCTCTGGGATCATGCCCTGAGCCGAAGGCAGTTGCTTAACCAACTGAGCCACCCAGGCACCCCAAGAAATTTTTTTTAAAAAGGAAAGCAGAGAGAATTAGACGTTCAAGTCGTTGTACTCTCTTGCTACCTAAAGTCTGTTTCTTTGTTCAGAAGAAATATTACCCAAATAAAAATTGTGTAGTTTTTGTTTCTTTGTTTGTTGTTTGGGGATTTTTGTTGTTGGTGGTGTTGCTTGTATTTAGTAAAAAACTATTCTCTAGATAAGATATAGATCTAGATATATATATCTAGATTTATACCCTTCTTTCTCCAAATGTGGGTCTTCAGGCTGAGGTTGCTGCACAAACTATGTTATTAGTGACAAGATCACGTAGAAATTTAGAGTAAACATTCTGGGCAATTTGGCAAGATAATTTTGTCTATTTTTTTTCAAATATTTTATTTATTTATTTGCTGGACAGAAACAGCTAGAGAGGGAACACAAGCAGGGGGAGTGAGAAAGGGAGAAATAGGCTTCCTGCAGAGCAGGGATCCTGATTCGGGGCTTGATTCCCAGCCTCTGGGACCATGACCTGAGCCAAAAGCAGACGCTTAATCACTGAGCCACCAGGTGTCCTGATAATTTTGTCTATTAAATTGGAGAGTGAAAAAAAAAATGGTGTTTTGTTTTCTTTTCTCTTTCTTCTTTTCATTTTTCTACCAATTCATTTTTTTTTTTTTTAAGATTTTATTTATTTATTTGACAGAGAGAAACACAGTGAGAGAGGGAACACAAGCAGAGGGACTGAGAGAGGGAGAAGCAGGCTTCCCGCAGAGCAGGAAGCCTGATGTGGGACTCGATCCTGGATCTCCAGGATCATGACCTGAGCCGAAGGCAGTCGCTTAACCAACTGAGCCACCCAGGTGCCCCAACTACCAATTCATTTTTAATGTGTTTTATGAAAATATGACTCCAGAATGAATTAGGAAGTGGGGGTGGCCTTTCCCTATAGGTGGTTTATACCTTACATAGGCATTTTAAATGATTCCAGAGCTTTCTTCTTTACACAGCTATTACTATGAAGCACAAGTTCTTTCTCTTGGAATCCACAGCCTTTCTTTCCATACTAATTCAAATAACATTGGACAGGAAAGCAGTGAGATTCTATTTTATACTGATATCATATAGCTGACAGTGAGATTTTATATTAGCTTATCCCTTTTTCATTCCCTAGTCACTGAAAATCAGGCTTCCTTGATATCAAAAGAAGAAGAGTCACATTGAATTATAATGTAATAAGCCTGAGATGTAACCATCTCGAAGACGTTATTCAACCTCTACTCACTATTCCACAATGCTTAGTCTTCAAAAGACTTGAAAACTCTGTTTGGAATAAAAATAAATCCACTGGAAATAATTATATATAGTTGCTACAGTTAAGTGCTAACTTTTATGCTGCTGATTCTAAGTAGTGTAGGAATTCAGAAGAGGAAATCAGTTTCTTCACCTGAATAATCAGATAATAACCTCTACTTCACATGAGCATGAGTTAACTTGTATGATATCCAGTTCAATGACTCTCACATAGTAGGTTTCTTTATTTTGTTTGTTGGTGGGTTTTTTTAAGATTTTATTTATTTGTTTGACAGAGAGAGACACAGTGAGAGAGGGAACACAACCAGGGGGAGTGAGAGAGGGAGAAGCAGGCTTCTCACCAAGCAGGGAGCTGGACACAGGGTTCCAGCCCAGGACCCTGGGATCCTGACCTGAGTTGAAGGCCGACGCTTGATGACTGAGTCACCCAGGTGCTCCTCTTTACTTTGGTTTTTTAAAGGCCCTTTTTGAAAGGATGAATAGAATTGATATAGAAGAGAAAGGAAAATTTTGTATAAGAGATTTTACCAATGCAAATTCTTCATATTGATACTGTAGTAATTCCTGCAGGAAAAACAGAGAGGAACAAAACCAGCTTTGGGGAGAGTTCCAAAGACAGAATTTTGTTTACTGTAATCTGTAAGCTCTGGTCTCCACTACTAAATTCACATCCACCTCTGTGATCAATGCAGGTTTCAATATGCCCCTACCTTTGTAACAAAAGCGTTTAGTTTGTGACATAGAATAAGACCAAGCAATGATTTTTATCCTTGCTCTCCTTGAATAAGAAAGGGTAATGATGTTTTTTTCAAAAATAAAACTACTGATGTAAGTGATGACACAAGTAACCTAATCACTTGTTTCCTTCCAGTTAGTTTAACCAAAGTGGAAACTATGAAATAGGGCACAAATAGCAATCATTATTTCCTGTCTTTCAGCCTTGCCCCCGCCTTCTGCCTGTAAGTCAGCAAAGTTCTAAGACTTTCTAAACTTTCATCTTTTTCCTCGCTTTGTGACTTGAGTTTGCTCCCTCTCTGCTGTGGGAGAAAACCATATTCTGTAATCTTTAAAACAGAAATTCTAAAAGTTCCATTTTATTTTAAAATGATTTGAATAATGAAATGGTCTAATTTATTTCCATTTCTCCTTCCTTTTCACTTTTTCTCTTGTAGAGATCACCTTTGTACCTGAGCTTATTTCCCCCACGTACGTCAAGTAAGGTCTTGACGCCATGGAGGAGCATTTCCTTTAAAAGCTGCCAGAAACTTCCCCTACAGATAGATACTGGTAACTGGATCTCTTTACTTTAGCAATAGTGATTCCAAATGGTTGTTTCTAGAGGAAGAAAATATTTTTGGCTCCAAAATTGTGTGGTAACAGAGCCCTCCCCTCAACTGCTCTTAAGTGAGAGGATGACAAGATTTGAACTTCCTGCCTGATCAGGTATTATGAGAAGACTTCTGGTGTTAGACAGTTTCCTTTGTGGGGGTGTGCAGTAGCCTCCACCTTATCTGCTGGGAATGCATTCCAAGAGCCCCAGTGGATGCCTGAAATAGCCCATAGTACCATGTCCTACATATACTTTTTTTCCTATACATTATAAAGCTTAATTTATAAATTAGGAACAGTAAGAGATTGACAACAATAACTAATAATAAAATAGAATAATAACAATATAGTGTAATAAAAGTTATGTGATAGTCTCTCGAAATATATTTTACTCATCCTTCTTTTTCTTTTTTCTAAAAAACATTTTATTTATTTATTTAATAATAATTTATTTCCTTTTTTCAGTGTTCCAAGATTCATTGTTTATGCCCCACACCCAGTGTTCCATGGAATACGTGCCCTCAGTACCCACCACCAGGCTCACCCATTCCCCATCCTCTCCTTTCCAAACCCTCAGTTTGATTCTCAGAGTCTAAAGTCTCTCATCCTTCATCTCCCTCTATGATTTACTCCAGTTCACATTTCCTTTACTTCTACTGTTCTCCATGTTACTCCTTATGTTCCACAAGTAAAATCATGTGATACTTGACTTTCTGTTTGGCTTATTTCACTCAGCATAATCTCTTCCAGTCCCATCCATGTTGCTACAAAAGTTGGGTATTCATCCTTTCTGATGGAGGCACAATATTCCATTGTATATATGGACCATATCTTCTTCTTTTTTTAAGATTTTATTTATTTGACAGAGAGAAACACAGCTAGAGAGGGAGAACAAGCAAGGAGAGTGAGAGAGGGAGAAGCAGGCTTTTAGCAGAGCAGGGAGCCCAACGCAGGACTTGATCCAGGGACTCTAGGATCATGACCTGAGCTGAAGGCAGACACTTAATGACTGAGCCACCTAGGTGCCCCAATATGGACCATATCTTCTTTATCCATTCATCTGTTGATGGGCACCTTGGCTCTTTCCACAGTTTGGCAATTGTGGCCACTGCTGCAATGAACATTGGGGTACATATGGCTCTTCTTTTCACTACATCTGTATCTTTGGGGTAAATAACCAGGAGGGCAATTGCAAGGTCATATGACAGCTCTATTTTTAATTTTTTAAGGGATCGCCACACTGTTTTCCAACTTGCATTCCCAGCAATAGTTTAAGATGGTTCCCCTTTCTCCACAGCCTCTCCCACACTTGTTGTTTCCTGTTCTGTTAATTTTGGCCTACAGAAAAAGGGCTGAGATCCAAGATCTATAAAGAACTCCTCAAATTCAACACCCCCCAAAAAGATGATCACATCAAAAAATGGGCAGAAGACACAAACAGACACTTCTCCATGGAAGACAAACAAATGGCTAACAGACACATGAAAAAATATTTGTCATCATTAGGCATCAGGGAAATTCAAATCAAAACCATATTGAGATATCACCTTACACCAGTTAGAATGGCCAAAATTAACTCAGTCTTCTTTGTCTTGTGATGAAGTGAGATGATAATGATGAGATGAGATGAGATGAGAAATTGATGAGATGAAGTGAGGTGAATGACACAGGCATTGTGACCTAGCATTAGGCTTACAATTGACCTTCTGACCATCTGACAGGAGGATCTGCTGCTTCCAGATGGGTGATTGCAGGTAAGTGTACAGCCATGGCTAAGGGGGGACTACTGTGGTTGGTGCTCTTGCTCTGTAGAGATCTGTGTGAGCAAAATACTAACTGTGCTTTTCCCTTGACACTACAATGACTGCTAACTGTCAGTCTTGTGCATTCACAGCTGAATGAATCAATTCATAAAATTCAAGTCCTAAAGTTTAGCACATGGAACTCTGAAGAACATTAGATGAAGTTATCAAATACACACAGTAAAGCAAAGGCAGTATGAAGTAGAGAGCAAAGCTCTGGCATAATTTGATATCAGCTCTTGTTATCTCCTAAAAGACTGCATAGAATATACCTCCCAAAAGAATCTCATTTAAGGCTTGCAAGAAGCCTGTGAAGTTGGATAAGCAGGTATTGTACCCCTATTTTATAGCTGAATAAACTGAGGCTCTAAGAGGGTGTGTGACTGACTGGTAATGGAGCCAGGACATGAAGAACATCTGCAAATGTCTGTTCTGAGCCTCTTTCCTGGACACTAGGCTACCTTACCACAAAAGAACCATAAGAGGAACAAGCAGTGAAAAAAGGCATGACAAAAACAACAACAACAATAAAACCATATAGAGTTTTCCTTTTGCATGAATTTGGTGGCCTAAAACTTCAAATTCTCTTCTAAAATATGTAAAAAAACCACCATCTCTTATAGTTTGTGACCATACTAACTTGGTGCTTACAAAACCAGACCCCAAGACAAGGTTTTGTGTGCAAGTGTTTATTTGAGTGGGAAATATGGTGAGAGAGAACAGAAGTGAGACAGAGAAGGGAAGAGGACCAATATAGAGTACACTCATGAATGGTGTTATCCATTGTCTACGTGAGAATCCCATGGCAGAGTCCTTGGAGGGAGTATAAAGGACAAAACAGAATTGTCTCACTAAGGAAAAGGAAGCTGGGTTGTTACACACTAACTCTTATCTCTCATTGACTGAGAGTTTCTCATTAATGCCCTGGCATTGCTGGGCTTACTCACTTGGTATGGACCAAGCAGGCTCAGCGAAGGGAGGAAATCCTCATGTAGAGAGAGATATAAAAAGCTATGGTGGATAGGGAAACTCCAGAGAGATGAGGGGATATTAGAGAGGGTACCAACCCTATCTGCTAAAATGACCTGGAAAGGAGTTGACACTACAGTGTGTTTTGATGACTGTGCATAACACAGACTGAGTCCCACAGTGAGGCAGAGAAGTTGAGACTTTTTCCCTTGCCTAAATATTGGTCACTGGAATACACATTTAAAGTGTATGTGTGTGTGTTTGTTTCTGAATATATAAATGTGTGTTTGTGTGTTTGGATATGTGTATCACTCCTTCAGTTAGATTTCCATCCTACCACATTGCTTCAGTACAGAATTTCTTCATTTATGGGACAAAATTTAGTTCATAAGAGGCCAAATTTTATTCTAAGATCTAAAACTAAAAAATTCTAAAGAATTATTGATGACTCCAGTAAAAAATTGGACAAATATCATAACACTTCTCACAAAAAGAAATATAAATGGATAACACACATGAAAAAAAGATCTTACTAATATTCAAAAACATAAAATTTAGCAAAAACTGATACCTTATTAAAATATGGAGTGATTATGGGGCGCCTGGGTGGCTCAGTTGGTTAAGCAACTGCCTTCAGCTCGGGTCATGATCCTGGAGATCCAGGATCAAGTCCCACATCAGGCTCCCTGCTCAGCAGGAAGACTGCTTCTCCCTCTCTCACTCCCCCTGCTTGTGTTTCCTCTCTGACTGTGTTTCTCTCTGTCAAATAAATAAAATCTTTAAAAATAAAATAAAATATGGGGCGCCTGGGTGGCTCAGTTGGTTAAGCGACTGCCTTCGGCTCAGGTCATGATCCCGGAGACCCGGGATCGAGCCCCACATTGGGCTCCCTGCTCGGCAGGAAGCCTGCTTCTCCCTCTCTCACTCCCCCTGCTTGTGTTCCCTCTCTGGCTGTGTTTCTCTCTGTCAAATAAATAAAATCTTAAAAAATAAAAATAAAAATAAAAAATAAAATAAAATAAAATAAAATAAAATATGGAGTGATTAAAAATATATTCTCTAAGTTTTTTTTAATGACATAGAGAATTTCTTGTTTTAGTATGGAATTTTTAAACAGGTTCAAAACTACAGATGAAATGTCATATATACATGGACTTGGAAGTGGTTACTGTTTTTAATTTTCCTCTCTTCTTCGTTCATTTTCCATATTTCCACATTTCTTACAATGTTGATGTATTATTTTTACAATTAGAAAAAATTAATAAAAATTAATATTACACTATATATCTCAAACTTTCTTGCATCATCTCTAGCCATTTTACTTTACAAGAAATTACAAAACCATCCTTAAACTTACATATATACTATACTGTATCTCCTATTTGAGTAACATCACTTGAATAAGCTCTACAGCTGGGATTTGGCAAATAATTCCATATTCATTGTTTTTTCCCTGCCTTACTCTTATAAACTTAATCTATACTTTTTTCCAGGTCCAAAAAAGAAAAAAAAAGTGTTTTGTTCAGTATTTCTCCTGAAGAAGCTAGTTTTCTTTGTTATTGGACTTTTTCTAAAGCTATTTGGTTGTTTTGCAAAGTTTAATCACAGGTAAATATAGAATAACAAGAATGAGCTCACTAAAGGTTTATAAAGTAATAGTTTTGTTTTTGTGTTCATTTGTTTATTTCCTCTCAATATAAGAATGAACTAACCATAATATAATCTATTATTATCTTTTCCATAAACCACAAAACATCTTAACTTATTAGTTCAATACTTAAATAAAATGGTCAAAAACAGTGTACTATGATGTTAAGTGTAATGAACTTGACATTCAGGAACTTGGTTTCCAGTGAAAGCTGAATTAACTCAGATGAATGGGATGAGTAGATTTCAAATAGCTCACCTCTTACTGTAATGCCATACAGTGCACTCAACACAAGCGTTTTCCTAAGTGCTTCTAACTTCAAGGATATCTAAGAGACAAAGCAGAAGTTTTCATGAATTATATAGGTCACAAAGTGTGGTAATATCAACTTGGAAAATGCTTAGAACTCATGAAATACATAAATGCTACTATATTAGGCAAGCCGTGACCAGGAGGGCTCACCATACCCTCAGACTCATTTCAGGTAAAAGCAACTGCAGACCATTCTTTACACACAGGTCTCCATGTTTTATAGCACGTGACATGATCACCACTGTCTCAACTAAACAGCTGAGACCAGTGTCTGAATGAAAAGCGGCCATTTTCAGGTGCTGATGCAAGTTCTCCTAAGGGATGATTAATTAATCAAAACATTTCTTCATTACAATTTTTGGACTAGACACATATGAGCACATCTGGAGATCTATGGAAAGCTAAGAAACTGAAAAACCCACAAGAAAAAGAGAGTATGCAGAGGCAACGGGGCAGTGAAAGCTGTGATCAAACAGAAGCTGTGAAGTGCAAGGAACATCCACACTGAGAGAGAGAAGCAGAGACAAAGAGGAGCTAAGTGCTCAGAATGGCAGAACTCTGCAGAGCTGTTAGGTCACCAGAGCTGCTGTCATGGCCAGAATCAGATCCAGCTTTTCTCTGAGACCCGAGAACTTAGATGCTGAGATAAGAAATATTCCTGCAGAATTGATAAACCAATCCATATCTCCACAAGAAGGCTGAAAGAGCAGCTATTCCTTGCACTGAAGGAGCACTTAACTAATTTCACCACAGAGGTGTAAAACCATAACAGATGATAAAGGGACAAGACATAAGGCACACCAATTTCATCATATGTATGAAGAAACACAAATGTACCTCATTTTATTTTATTTAACACAAACACATACTTATGCTAAAATTCAAGAAAAGTCCATTTTAATACTGATGTGTAAAGGTGAAGATTGCACTTATTTATAGACTTGAAGCTGTAAATTTGGCGATTTAAGGAGGTGGGGGGGATTGGCCTCTCATTACATTCTATTTGGACATCAGAACAAACCAAGTATAAAAGAAGATATGCCTCTATTTACAGGATTGCAACTTCTAAAAGTTTCTAAGATCCATAATTAGATACAAAGGTCTGTTTCTAACTTTTTGTTTTGTTTTATTTTGTTTTTAATATATGGTGTTTTTCTCAGTATATAGGCCCAGTTTCTGTGCGACTTTTGGTGTGTGTGATCTGGTTTCCGTAGGCACACTTCTTAACTTTCATTTCTTCTATACCTACAGTTCTTTCATTCCCATTATAGCCAAATCAAATTCTATGTTTCTCAATCTCTAGTTTAACGCCTTCTTTCTTTTATTCTATTCTTTATCTGTATCGTTTAGATGGCTTTTTTTTTTTTTACAAACAAAACACTAAGAATCAGAGAGACTAAACAGAATGTTATGTTTCATTCTTAACTTTGACATCCACATAGAGAAAAGTTATAGTATTGGCATTGACATATTAAGGGAGAGGTTTAGAGCTCATTTTCATGTATGTGGAATGGTGCACATATATAAAGTCCACTTGAGGTCTTAAAGCAAAGACTAATAAAAAATGTTATATTAACAATGATTGCTTTTGAAATATGATAAGAAGCAAAGGGGAGGTATTATTTTTAAAATTTAGGACACATTTAATACTATAAAAATAATCTTATTTTTTCCTTTTCCTTCTCACAAATGCTAGGAAATACAGGATATCACTGGCCTAAAATTAGGAAGGGAGTTCTGTGAGGTCACTGAGCAAATCAACGAGATGAGCTAGGAATAAAACCACCTAACGCCTCATATCTCCTTCCTTCGTCTCCTCCTTTCTTCGTTTATGACTACTAATATAATATTTTTCTTTATCTCTGGGAGAAACACTGTTTTTGCTATTAAAAAATGAATCCAGACTGAGAGAAGACTGTTCTAACTGTAGTTCTTTATTATGATGTAATAAAAAATAACAGTTTTGTCTGTGTGACAAGAATTAACTGATTACAGTGGTAACATTACTTTGTATATATGAATTTGGAAAATGTCTTTTGGTTGACCTCTATGAAGTATTGCTTTTAATTTTTATTCATAATCATACAGGAAGGAACCTCTGATCTAACCCATGTTCTAATGTAATTACCCCTCAGAGGCTAATACTAAGAAAAAAAGAAATGAATGTTTTTTGAAGTCCTACTATACACCAAATATTTCCTCAAATTATTTCTTATTTAGCTATCTCACTCATGCTATGATAAATGTATTTTTAATGTAATTCTCCAAAAAAAACCATGTTGGAGATTAAGTTACTCTCAGCAGTAACTGAGTGGGATGTGTATGGCCTCTGTCCACAGGAGTTTTTACTAGAATATGATACATTTCTACAAAACACAGAACACAGTCTATGAATTTTAATTGATACATGTTTCCTGGCCTACTCTGCTGACTTAGAATCATTAGAATCATACAGAGACAATTTAAAACTGAGGCCTGAACAATTACACTGTTTGGGACACACAAGAGGCATGATTTGAAATGTTTTTTATGTTTGTCAAAACCATCTGAAGAACATTTAAAAGTCATCTCTAAAAGAAAAGAGAGGTTTTATTTGTATTTTTTTTGAAAATTAAAGCAATTTATAAGACCGTTATTCTTTTTTTCCACTTTGACTATAATCTATAAAGTGCTTTACATCACTGGCTAAATATTCTAAACCTATGAGCATCTTTGCATGAGATTATTACATTTATGTAAATATAATTGACATGGTCTCCCTTACCATTCACTCAAGTCAGAGCCCATGAATTGATAATATTTGCATTTGATACCAAATGTAAGAAAAGATGGACTGGTCATAAACTTTATTTTAAAACAAAGTAAGTACTTTTGTTTATGTCCTCAAACCAAAATAAATCTCATGCGTTTTTATAAGAACTTTGTAGAATTGAATCGAAGTTTTGCACAATTTTTGTCTTCCACTATGTTAGTTTGTATAATCCTGCTTGGTACTTCCAAAGATTTACTTCCTATTGTTATGCTTTGTTTGCTTATTATTTTCCACAAACTGTTTATAGAACAATGAATAATAATCAAATCAAAGGCAGAAATGAAGCTTCAGATGTCTTTAATTCCTTCCTTTTTCCCAACTGAAACATGATTTTTGAGGAAACAGCCCTGAAAGGCACAAGCTCTTTTGAGTAGCTGACTTATACACTGATCTTGAGTAGCTGATTTAGAAAGTAATATTAAGGACAGACAGAATTTATACAAGAGTGAAGAAAGAAGGGCACATATGATTTTAGGAGATGAAATTCTCATCTTCCTATCTTCTCTAAGCTTTTTCCCCCAGTATCTCTTTGAGACGGACAATACTTAAAATAATTTGTCAATATTACCCGAAGTGAGGCATACACAGCCACTAAATCTGTCATCTGGAAAAGTGTTTAAAATAAGCAATGTAAGGTTGCCAAAGTTGAATCTTTCAGTAAGATTCAAATCATAACTGAATACCTTCTATGTGCTAAGTACCAGCAAGAAGACACTGGGGATACAATGATGTCTTAGTCTGTTCAGGCTGCTATAAGAAAATACCATAGACTGATTGGCTTATAAACAACAGAATTTATTTCTTACAATTCTGGAGGCTGGAAAGTCCACAACTGTGCTGGCAGATTTCGTATCTGGTGACGGCCCTCTTCCAGGTTGCAGATTGCCAACTTCTCCCTCTGCCCTCTCAGTAGAATGGGTGAGCAAGCTCTCTAGATCCTCTTTTTTTTTTTTTTTTTTTAAGATTTTATTTATGTATTTGACAGAGAGAAACACAGCAAGAGATGGAACACAAGCAGGGGGAGTGAGAGAGGGAGAAGCAGGCTTCCCACCCAGCAGGGAGCCCGATGCCGGGCTCCATCCCAGGTCTCCGGGATCATGACCTGAGCGGAAGGCAGTTGCCCAACCAACCGAGTCACCCAGGCGCCCCTCTAGATCCTCTTTTATTAGGGTATTAATTTCTTTCCGGAGGGCTCCACCCTCATGACCTAATCACTTCCCAAAGGTTCCATCTCCTAATACCATCACACTAGGCATTAGGGTCTCAACATATAAAATTTGGGGGCACACAAGCATTCAGACCACAGCAAATGGTGAGTAAAAAGAGAATGCCTTTATTTCATAGACTTTATAACCTAAAAGGAATGGCAAATAATACAAAGAAATGTAAAAATTCAAATGGAATAAATGAAACAAAGTAAGGGTATATCATTTTATGAATGGACTTATTTAGGAAAATCAAGGAAGTCTTCCATGAAGAAAATGGTATTACATTGAAATTAAAGAAGAGTTAAATAGATAAAAAAGATAGATTCTTATCACATTGAAGAGAAAAGAAAATATCCCATGGTGAGACAGAGCAAAATAAAGAAAAGCTATGTGAAGAAGATCTGCATGCCTAAAGAACAAAACAGGAAGAGTGTGATATGAGGTAAGACTAGAAAATTAGACAGGGCCATCACCATTCAGGACCTTGCAAGCTGTGAGGACAAGTTCTGTCTCCACCCTTAAGGCAGTGGAAAGCTTTGTTTATGTGACAATATTAAATATACTTTTTAAAAAAGAGATCACTTACTAAAATATCAAACTAAATTAAGGATGATCTAGGGTAGTAAAAGGTATGCTAGCTGAGAGGAAGGAATTCATTATAGTAGCTGTAACTGTAGGAAGTAATGGTAGAGACAGAGAGTATATATTAAGAAGGTAATATTTGATGTAACTTGGTGGTGGTAGGATAAGAAATCTGAGGAGGAGGGACCCATTAGGACTGTCAGACTGAATCCTGGTGCCTGGCTTGTTAATAGGATGTGTGGTGAAGCCAGTCACTGAGTTGAGGCTTGCGGGAAGAGGAACTGGGGGTGAGAGAAGATGCGGTCAGTTTGAAGTGACTTACAGACACTTTCAAGAGAACATTTTAATAGGCTTTGGTTTGGGACACCTGTGTGGTGTAGTTGGTTAAGCGAAACCAGGACTTTCAGCTCAGGTCCTGATCTCAGGGTGGGGAGAGGGAGCCCCAAGTCAGGCTCCGTGCTCAGCATGGAGTCTGCTTGAAATTCTTTTTCCGTCTACTTCTGCCCTTCCTGCTTTTTCTCTCACTCTCTCACAAATAAATAAAGAAATCTCTTTAAAAAATAGGCTTTAGCTTTGTGAATCTGGAGTTTGGAAGAGGAGTCTTTGATAAAAATATGAATGTGTAGGTTACCTGAATAGAAATGTTCATTAAGTCTATAGATGTGAGAAAACTATTCAGGGAGTAAAGAGAGAGAAGACGAGCAAGCACAGTCTTAGAAGGTAAACATTCATTCAAATTCAACAAAGAATCTGAGTGAGGACTCAAGCTTAATTCACTTCATTCCTTCTTTCCTTTGTAGTTCTATCCTTTTTTGAAACTTATTTCCCTGATTTGAAAATGAGTATCATAATATCTTCCAAGGGTGGTTGTCAGATTAAATTAGCATGTGAAGTAGCTTCCACTGGGCCTTGCAAGTAAATAAATAAAATTGTTAAAGTTTAGTAAACAGTCAAAATGTTGATGCAGATGATAATGATTGATGGTGGTAGTAATGATTTTATTTCTACTGATCGATAGTTATCCAGTAAAGCAAAAAAACTTTGCCTAAAATGCTAGTCCTTTGAACTAAAATCTTTCTGAAATCTTTATAGACAGTTCATCATTTTTTTCTTCAACAATGGAAACTGAAAATAATTTAAACTTTCATTGATGACTCAGGATCATAATTGAACATCGGTTTTTTTAATGGGCTCTCATCTTTTCAAAGGTCATTTAGGAGTAAAAACCTTAACATTAATTAGGTCAAATTCCTACACTGATTGACATGTTGTATCTGCTGATTATAGAGCCCTGTTATGATCGCCCCTAAGATTCTGCTTTTAGTTTGCTTGAAATCAGATAACTCAGTTCATTAGAATTGTGACCAAAATAAATGTAGATAAAGTACAACTTAATGGACTCTGAATAAAGGGTACAGATTTTTATGACATTTGTTGAGATAAATGGGGAATCATAATTGCTTCCTTTCTGATGGCTATCTTTCAAATGGCTGAGATTGCCAAATGGTATACATGCGTATTAATTCATATATGTGTGTGTGTGTGTGTGTGTGTGCACGTGTATAATATTCCCTCTTAACCAAATTCTCTTTACATGGAATTACATAGAGATACATATTGACATAGAGTTATACATTTATTTAATTTACCTCTTTAGTTAATTTTTCATATCCTAGGAGAAATTCAGTTCAACTCTCTGTGTATATTACCTCAGTTACAAAACCAAGAAGATAAGAAACATTTAATAGAGAAACACACAATATGTCCATCAATACTTTTCTCAATGAAGTAAAATAAAAATACCAGCAGAGATGGAAAATATGGAGTGTGGAGCAGTATCCATTCCAATATTAAAAGCAATTTGTTATTATAATACTATTTAGATATATTATGATTATGTGGGGAATAATGAGTATGTGTGTTTTAAGTGGGCAGAAAGAGAAGGAAAGTATATATATATATGAATATATATATTCATCAAAATGACAATGGCAGTTACCACAGAGTGACAGGATTTCAGGTATTCTGTTAGTGCACAATATTTCTATATTTATTCAAATTATTTAAGATGTTATATCCTCAGAAAAATTGAATTATTAAGCAAAACAAAATTTTAGAAAGTGGAAAATCTTCAAGTCATTAGTGAGCCAGAGTTTATATTTAGAAATTAATAATAAAATGCTCATTATTTCCTGTTTATGAAATAAGGTCACTCATATTTTATGTATTTATTTTTTATTACAGTATTTTTTCAGAGTAAAACATACACAAGGTTTTGAATTAAAGAATTTGAAAAAAATGAAAATCAATATTCCATTGCTTCACTCTCTCATGGCAAGAGGCAACTAACTACTTTCAACTTTTTTAGTTGTTTCTACTGTTTTGTACCTCTAGATCTCTAAATAATGTGTTTCTACTCTATTGCTTTATTTATCAAATAGACTTCTCAAGCTAGATGGGAATTTAATTTGCTCAAAGTATCCCATGTTTTCTCTTTCATTTAGTCAATATGGTTACAATAATAGCATTATTTCCCTATTTGTTCCTTCTATGAATTTAAGTATTATATTTACATCTTTATTCCTTGATGTATAAACTTAACTCTTCACATAATTATATGCGGAGATGACACTCTCATTACCCTTTCTTCTCTCTTACCTACATCTATTCTACATCCTATTTTCTTACTTTCACAATGTCACATTTGAAAATATTTAAATACTGTTACATATCCACATTCATTCTTTCTTGTGCTTTGTCTGCAGGCTGATCCTTAAAGATAGAAATCGATGAAAAATGTTTATATTTTTATTGTTACTTACCTTGGTTCATAACAAATTACCACAAACTTAGTGGCTTAAAGTAATACACATTGTTTTCTAACAATTTCTGTGCATCAAGAGTCTGGGCACAGATTAGCCGAGTTTTTTCTTCAGAGTCTCTCACGTGGCTGCAACCAAGGCATTCACCAGGGCAATAGTCTTCAAACCTCAGGTGGAGGAAAATCAGTTTCCAAGCTCACATGATTATTAGTAGAATTCAATACCTTGCAGGTTGTAGGATGGATTATCTCAGTTTCTTGCCACAAATTGGCCAAAGATTGCCCTTAGCTCCTTACTGTATGGATCTCTCTGTAGAGCAGCTTCTCTCAGGCAGTTTACTTAATTAAAGCTGAGAAGAGAAAAGAGTCAATTAGCAAGACAGACACTACAGTGTTTTGCAGTGTGATCATGAAAATGGCGTCTCATTGTTTTTATCATCTTTTATTAGTTAGAAGCAAGTTACAGTTTTTCTTCAAGGGGATCGGGATTACACAACATCATGAGTAGCCAGAGGCAAGGATAATTGTGAGACTTCTCACAGTCTTTCCATCACAAGCTATATAATCATTGCTTTTTGCAGAGCCACTAATATACTTTGGTTATGTCCCTTTCTTTTATAATTTTCCCTGAAGTTTCTCATTTTTCTTTTTTTTTTTGTACTATCTTTATCATAGACTCATTCTTCTCTCCAAAATTTGATATCCCATCAGATATTATATTGAATTTTGTTTTCCACAGATCATCTTCCTAAAGACTACTACTTCTTATGCCTATTAGGACTAGTTAATCTCTGGGTTTGCTACAGCATACTAGGACTTGTATTTACAATTTTCCTATGTTAGTTCCATCCTTAATTTTTGTTGCAAGACCTCATCAATCTGGATATGTTTAGTCAATAAGTGTTTATTTGATGGCTACCATGTGATAGGCATTGTCCTAGTTTCTGGGTTCCTAATGATGGAAAAAAGTAAAAATCCTGTACTTGTGGTACTTATGTCACAGAAAGTATACAAAGTAAATGAGAAGAGTGTATAGTTTGATATTAACAGATATTTAGAAGGAAAATGAAGAAGTAAAAGAAGAAAAGAAAGATAGTAATTGCCTGTGAATGGGAAAGTGTTAGAAAGGTAGAGACTTAAATTTTAAATGGGATATGTAGGGAAGATCTCACTGAGAAGATGATATTTGAGCAAAGACCTGAACCAGGTAAGAGAATGAACCATGTGGGTGTCTAGCAAAGAGCTTTCCAGGCAAAGTTAATCACGATGCAAAGGGTTCTTTACATGAAGAGAAAGGTACTTTGTACCATGTCACGCTGCCATCTCACCAAAATTATAGGATCAGGCGGCACCTGGGTGGCTCAGTCATTAATCATCTGTCTTCGGCTCAGGTCATGATCCCCAGATAGAGCCCTGCACCTGGCTCCCTGCTCGGCGGGAAGCCTATTTCTCCCTCTCTCACTCCCATTACTTGTGTTCCCTCTCTAGTTGTGTTCTCTCTGTCAAATAAAAAAATCTAAAACAAAACAAAACAAAACAAAAAAAACACTATAGGTTCAGGAATTATTACCTAAAGGGTACAGTAAGTGTCTTCGCAGAAAAACTATGCAGAATGGAGGTAGTCTGTGCTAAAATGGAACAGACTCTAGATCTGATCCAGTCAGATCTTCTCCAATAGTCTGACCATAGCTCACTCACAAAGAAGATCTAGAGGGTTAAGAGGAACCCCAAAAAGGCCATGCAGCAACAGCACTATTTGATAAAGCAGAAGCCACACAATAGAGACATGCACTGTTAAAAAATAAGCAGAACAGAAGGGAAGCAGGGATGGCAGAAATCTGAAACCAGAAAACGCTGAACCCCCAAGTTACTGATGGTAGAGTGTCTAGGATAGCATGAACAGATGTCTGTATTGCCCTGATTTCTGAAGGATGTATTTTCTCCATTCATTGTGGGTTTTAACCATGAAATCCCATTTCCCGATGTAACTGAAGATATCCTTATCTCTTACAAACTAAAAGAACCACTAACAGCAAAACTACTATTTTCGCTCTTCTTAATTAGCTTGATTTTTTAATTTAACTCTCAGTTTTTCTTTCATTCAATTTAAAGAAAAACAAACAACAGAAGGTAGGTTTGGGATATGTATATTTTCAGCAGCACCTAAAGTCAGCCCCATCCGATAACAGTGCACTTGCTTTTTTCATACTGGGGTATCTAAAAGATGTTTTCCCCTTACCCCACCAAAGGACTTCTAGAGTCCCTATGTCAAAGTGAATTTTAGTGTTTTTCAGACTGATTTCTGAGGTTCTTGTCTACTCCTGTGCCTGTACTTGTGATGTAGGTTGTAGACGCATGGTTTCTGTATGTTTTCACTAGACTATTGGTAAACATGTTTCCCACCCTCTTTTACATAATTACTATCTTGAATCTCAATCCATTAGAGCAACTGTGGGAGGAAACTCCACTGTCACCTTGGGTGATTGTCAGTTTAACCTTTTCTCTCTCCATTAGCACATCGAGGCATAGTGATGGTGCATTTTCTTCTCCAGGACACTAATGTATTTATAATATCTTGCAATACAAATTAGACCAGTGAGGGCATGACTGTTGCACTTCATGTAGTTTGTTATTTAAAGACAGGAGCAATTACCCATAGCTGGCCCAGAAAGCAAATGCTTTACATCTGTGCATTTAAATTGCTCCCTGTTCCAATGGGATAAGTAAAATAAAATATCATTCTTTTCTTGGTTTTTTTTTTCTGGTAAATTTTTACTTTTCATGTTACAATAGTTGGGAAATGAGTGTCCCTAATAAAACGTGCCTAAGTGTGGTAATTTAGCAGAAGCGTACACATTAGTCACTGGAGTCGACTTTTAGTAGTCCCCATTTTTCTTCATGAAAAGAACTGAGTAAAATTATGATAACAGAATGTAATTCATACCACAATCATTTTGCAAAGCTCAGCCTCTGCAGGGCAAAATGTCTGTGGAATTTTTAAAATCATGACTAAGCAATGGTGTATTTATTTTGTGGGTATCTCATCCACGGTTTCTTTTTTTAAAATCTGGGTGATTATAAAGCATTTTTTGCACTCATAAATTCCTCCATCTGTTAGTATTGTATTGTTAAATTTTCACTGCTGCTACTTTAGTCTAAAATAGCAGAGGGTGGGGAAAAAATGCAATGAATTTTGTTGATGATAAAATGACTTTACTATTTACTAATCTAACCTTTTGAATTCTCCAAAGCATTACCTTAAGTCAGCATTTCCATATTTGTAGAATTTCAATTGTCTTACGCAACTTCCTTGAAGGAGAAGCCAGAGAAAGCTTTCCAGAATTTCATCTGATTAGCCTTGCATTTGCTCTATCCAAGCAATGTTGAGAGAGAAGCCAAGCGAAGCACTCTAGGTAAAAGGGACAATGTGAGCAAAAGCACAGTGTAGAAACTGCTCTAATATTTCAGAATTGCATAGTGTTGTGACAAGAACGATGAAAACTTTCCTCTCTATTGTACCTTGCACAGTATCTTAAGTACTTCATGTTATTTTCAATCAGAAAACACATAAAAAAATATACATATATATATGTATATTTATAGCTAAAATTACACATAGTGCTTCCCTTAAAAAGCTTTCGGATTCATAGTCTAAAACATGTGTTTCGTTTTTGGTCACTACCCATGCTCACCACAACTTTAAACGCATACTTCACATGACCTTGTGTACCTACATTTGTTGTAACAGAATAAATTTTCTCCTAAACTTTACCAACCCTTGCTAATACTGCTAGGTATTCAGGGCAATGATGTCTTTTTTAAATTAAATGGAGCTCATAGAAAGATCACTCCACCTAAGTGAATTCAACAATTTGCAGAGAAAACATTTGAGTGACTAGGAAAAATTTTAACAGTGGTTGGAGCAAATAGAACTTTGTTTAATAGTTTTATTGAAATAAGAGCAACAAGGAAATAATAAGTAATGAGAACTGCTAAATGAATTGAAAGAAGATTGGCAATTAGCAAAGTAGAGATTTTTTTTTTTTAAGTGCAGAAAATGGCTGGTTGAAAGGAGGAAAATAAGGTCATATTTTTTATAATGTTGATACTCAGAATGTATATAATTCTGATTTTTGTCACATCACAAAACTTGGGGAAATATTAGGAAGTGGTCAGTATTATTCTAAGTTTATGAATTAACCATTTAGCAATACAAATCATGGAAGGTCAATCCCAGTTGTGAGATGAAAATGGAAACCAGAACTGCATACTCAAATTTACCTTGGATTTTCTTATAGTCACTTTTTTCTTGACCTTCCCCCACCTTTTAAACCAGCACCCACATAACAAATAATAAAGGTACTTTGTTAAGAAAGAGCATGTAAATAATTGTGCTCCCTTCTTCACTAATTGTATTTTTTCCAGTTATATAAATTAACATATAACATTGTATTAGTTTCAAATGTACAACATAATGATCTGATATATGTATATAATACGAAATGATTACCACAATAAGTTTAGACAATATATATTACCTAATACAGTTCTAATTGTTTGTGTGTATGATGAGAACTTCTAACATTTACTCTGTACCAACTTTTGAGTACATAATACTATAGTTAACTATGCTGTATACTACATTCCTATAATTTATTTATCGTACAACTGTACCTTGTAACTTGTACATTTTGACTATTTTACCCCATACTCTATCCCCTGCTTCTGGCAACCACCAATCTGTTCTCTGTTTCTTTGAGTTTATTTGTTTAAGATTCCGCATATAGATAAGATCAAGTATTTGCTTTTCTGTGTCTCCTTTGTTTTACTTAGCATAATGTCCACAGGGTCCATCCTTGTTGTTGCAAATGACATGATTTCCTTCTCTTTATGGGTGAATAACTTTCTGTTGTATTTAAGTACCACATTTTCCATATCCATACATCCATCTATGGATTCTTAAGTTGTTTCCATGTCTCAGAATATAATGCTGCAGTGAACACAGGAGTGCAGATACATGTTTGAGATAGTGATTTTGTTCCTTCAGGTAAGACCCAGAAGTGGAGTTGCTGGATCATCTGGTAGTTCTATTTTCAATTTTTTAAGGATCCACCACATACTGTTTTCTACAGTGGCTGCACCAATGTATACTCCCACACAGTGCACAAGGGTTCTCTTTTCTCCCATTTTATAGGTTGCTTTCTCATTTTGTTGATAGTTTTCTTACCTGTACAAAAGTTCTCTACTTTAATATGGTCCCACCTCGTTTATTTGTTTGATTTTGCCTTTACATTTGGTGTCAATGCAAAAAAGCATTACCAAGACCAATGTCAAAGAACTTTCTCCCTGTTTTCTTCTAGTTTTATGTTTTCAGGTCTTACATTAATCTTTAACTCATTCTGAGTTGATTTTTTATACAGTATAAGATCAGGCTCCAGTTTCATTTTTCTTCATGTGGTTGTCAAGTTCTCCAACACTACTTACACAAGAGTATCCTTTCCCTATTGCATGTGCTTTGCTCGTTTGTCATAATTAGTTGGCCATGTGTGTAGGTTTTTTGTTTTTGTTTTTGTTTTTTTATTGTTACTAAATTTTTTTTTCCAGTGTTCCAAGATTCATTTCCCATTCCCCACACCCAGTGCTCCACGCTTTAGGTGTCCCCAGTACCCACCAGCAGGCTCTCCCATCCCTCCACCCCCATCCCTCCAAGTCCCTCAGTTTGTTTCTGTGTCCAAAGTCTCTGTTGTTTCGTTTCCCTCCCTAGATTACCCTAGTTCCCATTTCCTTTCCTTCTCCCACTGTCCTCCAGGTTACCCCTCATGCACCGCAAGTAAGTGAAACCATGTGATACTTGACTTTCTCTTCTTGGCTTATTTCACTCAGCATAATCTCTTCCAGTCCAGTCCATGTTGCTACAAAAGTTGGATATTCATCCTTTCTGATGGAGGCA